>CM076905.1:17334234-17429206 GCA_039519145.1 Kokia cookei
TAAGTAAGTTTTTAATTCAGAGACCAACAGTTGTATACAAAATTAAAAACTATTTGAACCAACTGATGTGATTGTTTAGAAAATTGCTTGACGGAATGGATCATCTTGAAAACTTTAAGGAACTGAAGCTATAAAATAACTCGTAAAAGTTTAACAAGTTTGAAAGTTCGGCCAAGAACCGATAGACAAATGATTCTCACGTAAATAAGTTTTTCAATCAAAGACCAAAAGCTGTTTACTAAACGTTAAACTATTTGGACCAAATGATGCGATTTCCCGAGCATGGAATGTTTGGAAAATTTCTTGAAGGAATGGATCATGTTGAATAATTTAAGGAACCGAAGTTATCAAAGAACTCGTAAATGTTTGAAAAGTTCGGAAGTTCGTCCAAGAACCAACAGAGAAACAATTCTCAGGTGAATAAGTTTTTAATTCAAAGACCAAAAGTTGTTTACAAAATAACAAACTATTTTGGACCAAATTATGTGAATGTTCTGAAAATTGCTCGATAAAATGGATCGTCTCGAATGCTCTATGGGACCGATGTTATAGAAACACTCGTAAAAGTTTGACAAGTTTGGAAATTCAGCCAAGAACCAAGGGAGAAACAATTCTCACCTAAATAACTTTTTAAATCTAAGACCAAAAGATTTTTTACAAAACGACTAAATATTTGGACAAAATGATGCGATTTCTCGAGCATGGAATGTTCGGGAAATTACTCGAAGGAATGGACCGTCTTGAATAATTTAAGGAACCGGAGTTATTTATGAACTCGTAAAAGTTTGCAAGTTCGGAAGTTCATCCAAGAACCAATAGACAAACAATTCTCAGGTAAATAAGTTTTTAATTGAAAGACCAAAACTTGTTTACAAATATCATAAACTATTTAGACCATATGATGCGATTCCCCGAGCATGGAATGTTTGGGAAATTGCTTTAAGGAATGGATCATCTTGAATACTTTAAGGAACCGAAGTTATTCAAGAACTCGTACAAGTTTGACAAGTTTGTCCAAAAACCAAAAGAGAATCAATTCTCACGTAAATAAGTTTCAATTTCAAAGACCAAAAGTTGTTTACAAAACCACAAACTATTTGGACCAAATGATGCGATTCTCCGAGCATGGAATGTTCAGAAAATTGCTCGAAGGAATGGATCGTCTTTACTATTTTAAGAAACCGATGTTATAAAAGAAGTCACAAAAGTTTTACAAGTTCGGATGTTCGTCCAAGAACCAAAAGAGAAACAATTCTCACGTAAGTAAGTTTTTAATTCAGAGACCAACAGTTGTATACAAAATTAAAAACTATTTGAACCAACTGATGTGATTGTTTAGAAAATTGCTTGACGGAATGGATCATCTTGAAAACTTTAAGGAACTGAAGTTATAAAATAACTCGTAAAAGTTTAACAAGTTTGGAAGTTCCGCCAAGAACCGATAGACAAATGATTCTCACGTAAATAAGTTTTTAAATCAAAGACCAAAAGCTGTTTACTAAATGTCAAACTATTTGGACCAAATGATGCGATTTCCCCAGCATGGAATGTTTGATAAATTTCTTGAAGGAATGGATCATGTTGAATAATTTAAGGAACCGAAGTTATCAAAGAACTCGTAAATGTTTGAAAAGTTCGGAAGTTCGTCCAAGAACCAACAGAGAAACAATTCTCAGGTGAATAAGTTTTTAATTCAAAGACCAAAAGTTGTTTACAAAATAACAAACTATTTTGGACCAAATTATGTGAATGTTCTGAAAATTGCTCGATAAAATGGATCGTCTCTAATGCTCTAAAGGACCGATGTTATAGAAACACTCGTAAAAGTTTGACAAGTTTGGAAATTCAGCCAAGAACCAAGGGAGAAACAATTCTCACCTAAATAACTTTTTAAATCGAAGACCAAAAGATTTTTTACAAAACGACTAACTATTTGGACAAAATGATGCGATTTCTCGAGCATGGAATGTTCGGGAAATTACTCGAAGGTCTTGAATACTTTAAGGAACCGAAGTTATTTATGAACTCGTAAAACTTTGCAAGTTCGGAAGTTCATCCAAGAGCCAATAGACAAACAATTCTCAGGTAAATAAGTTTTTAATTGAAAGACCAAAACTTGTTTACAAATATCATAAACTATTTAGACCATATGATGCGATTCCCCGAGCATGGAATGTTTGGGAAATTGCTTTAAGGAATGGATCATCTTGAATACTTTAAGGAACCGAAGTTATTCAAGAACTCGTACAAGTTTTACAAGTTTGGAAGTTTGTCCAAAAACCAAGAGAGAATCAATTCTCACGTAAATAAGTTTCAATTTCAAAGACCAAAAGTTGTTTACAAAACCACAAACTATTTAGACCAAATGATGCGATTCTCCGAGCATGGAATGTTCAGAAAAATGCTCGAAGGAATGAATCTTCTTTACTATTTTAAGAAACCGATGTTATAAAAGAAGTCACAAAAGTTTTACAAGTTCGGATGTTCGTCCAAGAACCAAAAGAGAAACAATTCTCACGTAAGTAAGTTTTTAATTCAGAGACCAACAGTTGTATACAAAATTAAAAACTATTTGAACCAACTGATGTGATTGTTTAGAAAATTGCTTGACGGAATGGATCATCTTGAAAACTTTAAGGAACTGAAGCTATAAAATAACTCGTAAAAGTTTAACAAGTTTGAAAGTTCGGCCAAGAACCGATAGACAAATGATTCTCACGTAAATAAGTTTTTCAATCAAAGACCAAAAGCTGTTTACTAAACGTTAAACTATTTGGACCAAATGATGCGATTTCCCGAGCATGGAATGTTTGGAAAATTTCTTGAAGGAATGGATCATGTTGAATAATTTAAGGAACCGAAGTTATCAAAGAACTCGTAAATGTTTGAAAAGTTCGGAAGTTCGTCCAAGAACCAACAGAGAAACAATTCTCAGGTGAATAAGTTTTTAATTCAAAGACCAAAAGTTGTTTACAAAATAACAAACTATTTTGGACCAAATTATGTGAATGTTCTGAAAATTGCTCGATAAAATGGATCGTCTCGAATGCTCTAAGGGACCGATGTTATAGAAACACTCGTAAAAGTTTGACAAGTTTGGAAATTCAGCCAAGAACCAAGGGAGAAACAATTCTCACCTAAATAACTTTTTAAATCTAAGACCAAAAGATTTTTTACAAAACGACTAAATATTTGGACAAAATGATGCGATTTCTCGAGCATGGAATGTTCGGGAAATTACTCGAAGGAATGGACCGTCTTGAATACTTTAAGGAACCGAAGTTATTTATGAACTCGTAAAAGTTTGCAAGTTCGGAAGTTCATCCAAGAACCAATAGACAAACAATTCTCAGGTAAATAAGTTTTTAATTGAAAGACCAAAACTTGTTTACAAATATCATAAACTATTTAGACCATATGATGCGATTCCCCGAGCATGGAATGTTTGGGAAATTGCTTTAAGGAATGGATCATCTTGAATACTTTAAGGAACCGAAGTTATTCAAGAACTCGTACAAGTTTGACAAGTTTGTCCAAAAACCAAAAGAGAATCAATTCTCACGTAAATAAGTTTCAATTTCAAAGACCAAAAGTTGTTTACAAAACCACAAACTATTTGGACCAAATGATGCGATTCTCCGAGCATGGAATGTTCAGAAAATTGCTCGAAGGAATGGATCGTCTTTACTATTTTAAGAAACCGATGTTATAAAAGAAGTCACAAAAGTTTTACAAGTTCGGATGTTCGTCCAAGAACCAAAAGAGAAACAATTCTCACGTAAGTAAGTTTTTAATTCAGAGACCAACAGTTGTATACAAAATTAAAAACTATTTGAACCAACTGATGTGATTGTTTAGAAAATTGCTTGACGGAATGGATCATCTTGAAAACTTTAAGGAACTGAAGTTATAAAATAACTCGTAAAAGTTTAACAAGTTTGGAAGTTCGGCCAAGAACCGATAGACAAATGATTCTCACGTAAATAAGTTTTTAAATCAAAGACCAAAAGCTGTTTACTAAATGTCAAACTATTTGGACCAAATGATGCGATTTCCCCAGCATGGAATGTTTGATAAATTTCTTGAAGGAATGGATCATGTTGAATAATTTAAGGAACCGAAGTTATCAAAGAACTCGTAAATGTTTGAAAAGTTCGGAAGTTCGTCCAAGAACCAACAGAGAAACAATTCTCAGGTGAATAAGTTTTTAATTCAAAGACCAAAAGTTGTTTACAAAATAACAAACTATTTTGGACCAAATTATGTGAATGTTCTGAAAATTGCTCGATAAAATGGATCGTCTCTAATGCTCTAAAGGACCGATGTTATAGAAACACTCGTAAAAGTTTGACAAGTTTGGAAATTCAGCCAAGAACCAAGGGAGAAACAATTCTCACCTAAATAACTTTTTAAATCGAAGACCAAAAGATTTTTTACAAAACGACTAACTATTTGGACAAAATGATGCGATTTCTCGAGCATGGAATGTTCGGGAAATTACTCGAAGGTCTTGAATACTTTAAGGAACCGAAGTTATTTATGAACTCGTAAAACTTTGCAAGTTCGGAAGTTCATCCAAGAGCCAATAGACAAACAATTCTCAGGTAAATAAGTTTTTAATTGAAAGACCAAAACTTGTTTACAAATATCATAAACTATTTAGACCATATGATGCGATTCCCCGAGCATGGAATGTTTGGGAAATTGCTTTAAGGAATGGATCATCTTGAATACTTTAAGGAACCGAAGTTATTCAAGAACTCGTACAAGTTTGACAAGTTTGGAAGTTTGTCCAAAAACCAAGAGAGAATCAATTCTCACGTAAATAAGTTTCAATTTCAAAGACCAAAAGTTGTTTACAAAACCACAAACTATTTGGACCAAATGATGCGATTCTCCGAGCATGGAATGTTCAGAAAATTGCTCGAAGGAATGGATCTTCTTTACTATTTTAAGAAACCGATGTTATAAAAGAAGTCACAAAAGTTTTACAAGTTCGGATGTTCGTCCAAGAACCAAAAGAGAAACAATTCTCACGTAAGTAAGTTTTTAATTCAGAGACCAACAGTTGTATACAAAATTAAAAACTATTTGAACCAACTGATGTGATTGTTTAGAAAATATTTTGACGGAATGGATCATCTTGAAAACTTTAAGGAACTGAAGCTATAAAATAACTTGTAAAAGTTTAACAAGTTTGAAAGTTCGGCCAAGAACCGATAGACAAATGATTCTCACGTAAATAAGTTTTTCAATGAAAGACCAAAAGCTGTTTACTAAACGTTAAACTATTTGGACCAAATGATGCGATTTCCCGAGCATGGAATCTTTGGAAAATTTCTTGAAGGAATGGATCATGTTGAATAATTTAAGGAACCGAAGTTATCAAAGAACTCGTAAATGTTTGAAAAGTTCGGAAGTTTGTCCAAGAACCAACAGAGAAACAATTCTCAGGTGAATAAGTTTTTAATTCAAAGACCAAAAGTTGTTTACAAAATAACAAACTATTTTGGACCAAATTATGTGAATGTTCTGAAAATTGCTCGATAAAATGGATCGTCTCGAATGCTCTAAGGGACCGATGTTATAGAAACACTCGTAAAAGTTTGACAAGTTTGGAAATTCAGCCAAGAACCAAGGGAGAAACAATTCTCACCTAAATAACTTTTTAAATCTAAGACCAAAAGATTTTTTACAAAACGACTAAATATTTGGACAAAATGATGCGATTTATCGAGCATGGAATGTTCGGGAAATTACTCGAAGGAATGGACCGTCTTGAATACTTTAAGGAACCGGAGTTATTTATGAACTCGTAAAAGTTTGCAAGTTCGGAAGTTCATCCAAGAACCAATAGACAAACAATTCTCAGGTAAATAAGTTTTTAATTGAAAGACCAAAACTTGTTTACAAATATCATAAACTATTTAGACCATATGATGCGATTCCCCGAGCATGGAATGTTTGGGAAATTGCTTTAAGGAATGGATCATCTTGAATACTTTAAGGAACCGAAGTTATTCAAGAACTCGTACAAGTTTGACAAGTTTGTCCAAAAACCAAAAGAGAATCAATTCTCACGTAAATAAGTTTCAATTTCAAAGACCAAAAGTTGTTTACAAAACCACAAACTATTTGGACCAAATGATGCGATTCTCCGAGCATGGAATGTTCAGAAAATTGCTCGAAGGAATGGATCGTCTTTACTATTTTAAGAAACCGATGTTATAAAAGAAGTCACAAAAGTTTTACAAGTTCGGATGTTCGTCCAAGAACCAAAAGAGAAACAATTCTCACGTAAGTAAGTTTTTAATTCAGAGACCAACAGTTGTATACAAAATTAAAAACTATTTGAACCAACTGATGTGATTGTTTAGAAAATTGCTTGACGGAATGGATCATCTTGAAAACTTTAAGGAACTGAAGCTATAAAATAACTTGTAAAAGTTTAACAAGTTTGAAAGTTCGGCCAAGAACCGATAGACAAATGATTCTCACGTAAATAAGTTTTTAAATCAAAGACCAAAAGCTGTTTACTAAACGTTAAACTATTTGGACCAAATGATGCGATTTCCCAAGCATGGAATGTTTGGAAAATTTCTTGAAGGAATGGATCATCTTGAATAATTTAAGGAACCGAAGTTATCAAAGAACTCGTAAATGTTTGAAAAGTTCGGAAGTTCGTCCAAGAACCAACAGAGAAACAATTCTCAGGTGAATAAGTTTTTAATTCAAAGACCAAAAGTTGTTTACAAAATAACAAACTATTTTGGACCAAATTATGTGAATGTTCTGAAAATTGCTCGATAAAATGGATCGTCTCGAATGCTCTAAGGGACCGATGTTATAGAAACACTCGTAAAAGTTTGACAAGTTTGGAAATTCAGCCAAGAACCAAGGGAGAAACAATTCTCACCTAAATAACTTTTTAAATCTAAGACCAAAAGATTTTTTACAAAACGACTAAATATTTGGACAAAATGATGCGATTTCTCGAGCATGGAATGTTCGGGAAATTACTCGAAGGAATGGACCGTCTTGAATACTTTAAGGAACCGGAGTTATTTATGAACTCGTAAAAGTTTGCAAGTTCGGAAGTTCATCCAAGAACCAATAGACAAACAATTCTCAGGTAAATAAGTTTTTAATTGAAAGACCAAAACTTGTTTACAAATATCATAAACTATTTAGACCATATGATGCGATTCCCCGAGCATGGAATGTTTGGGAAATTGCTTTAAGGAATGGATCATCTTGAATACTTTAAGGAACCGAAGTTATTCAAGAACTCGTACAAGTTTGACAAGTTTGTCCAAAAACCAAAAGAGAATCAATTCTCACGTAAATAAGTTTCAATTTCAAAGACCAAAAGTTGTTTACAAAACCACAAACTATTTGGACCAAATGATGCGATTCTCCGAGCATGGAATGTTCAGAAAATTGCTCGAAGGAATGGATCTTCTTTACTATTTTAAGAAACCGATGTTATAAAAGAAGTCACAAAAGTTTTACAAGTTCGGATGTTCGTCCAAGAACCAAAAGAGAAACAATTCTCACGTAAGTAAGTTTTTAATTCAGAGACCAACAGTTGTATACAAAATTAAAAACTATTTGAACCAACTGATGTGATTGTTTAGAAAATTGCTTGACGGAATGGATCATCTTGAAAACTTTAAGGAACTGAAGCTATAAAATAACTCGTAAAAGTTTAACAAGTTTGAAAGTTCGGCCAAGAACAGATAGACAAATGATTCTCACGTAAATAAGTTTTTAAATCAAAGACCAAAAGCTGTTTACTAAACGTCAAACTATTTGGACCAAATGATGCGATTTCCCGAGCATGGAATGTTTGATAAATTTCTTGAAGGAATGGATCATGTTGAATAATTTAAGGAACCGAAGTTATCAAAGAACTCGTAAATGTTTGAAAAGTTCGGAAGTTCGTCCAAGAACCAACAGAGAAACAATTCTCAGGTGAATAAGTTTTTAATTCAAAGACCAAAAGTTGTTTACAAAATAACAAACTATTTTGGACCAAATTATGTGAATGTTCTGAAAATTGCTCGATAAAATGGATCGTCTCGAATGCTCTAAGGGACCGATGTTATAGAAACACTCGTAAAAGTTTGACAAGTTTGGAAATTCAGCCAAGAACCAAGGGAGAAACAATTCTCACCTAAATAACTTTTTAAATCGAAGACCAAAAGATTTTTTACAAAACGACTAACTATTTGGACAAAATGATGCGATTTCTCGAGCATGGAATGTTCGGGAAATTACTCGAAGGTCTTGAATACTTTAAGGAACCGAAGTTATTTATGAACTCGTAAAACTTTGCAAGTTCGGAAGTTCATCCAAGAGCCAATAGACAAACAATTCTCAGGTAAATAAGTTTTTAATTGAAAGACCAAAACTTGTTTACAAATATCATAAACTATTTAGACCATATGATGCGATTCCCCGAGCATGGAATGTTTGGGAAATTGCTTTAAGGAATGGATCATCTTGAATACTTTAAGGAACCGAAGTTATTCAAGAACTCGTACAAGTTTGACAAGTTTGGAAGTTTGTCCAAAAACCAAGAGAGAATCAATTCTCACGTAAATAAGTTTCAATTTCAAAGACCAAAAGTTGTTTACAAAACCACAAACTATTTAGACCAAATGATGCGATTCTCCGAGCATGGAATGTTCAGAAAAATGCTCGAAGGAATGGATCTTCTTTACTATTTTAAGAAACCGATGTTATAAAAGAAGTCACAAAAGTTTTACAAGTTCGGATGTTCGTCCAAGAACCAAAAGAGAAACAATTCTCACGTAAGTAAGTTTTTAATTCAGAGACCAACAGTTGTATACAAAATTAAAAACTATTTGAACCAACATATGTGATTGTTTAGAAAATTGCTTGACGGAATGGATCATATTGAAAACTTTAAGGAACTGAAGTTATAAAATAACTCGTAAATGTTTAACAAGTTTGGAAGTTCGGCCAAGAACCGATAGACAAATGATTCTCACGTAAATAAGTTTTTAAATCAAAGACCAAAAGCTGTTTACTAAACGTCAAACTATTTGGACCAAATGATGCGATTTCCCGAGCATGGAATGTTTGATAAATTTATTGAAGGAATGGATCATGTTGAATAATTTAAGGAACCGAAGTTATCAAAGAACTCGTAAATGTTTGAAAAGTTCGGAAGTTCGTCCAAGAACCAACAGAGAAACAATTCTCAGGTGAATAAGTTTTTAATTCAAAGACCAAAAGTTGTTTACAAAATAACAAACTATTTTGGACCAAATTATGTGAATGTTCTGAAAATTGCTCGATAAAATGGATCGTCTCTAATGCTCTAAGGGACCGATGTTATAGAAACACTCGTAAAAGTTTGACAAGTTTGGAAATTCAGCCAAGAACCAAGGGAGAAACAATTCTCACCTAAATAACTTTTTAAATCGAAGACCAAAAGATTTTTTACAAAACGACTAACTATTTGGACAAAATGATGCGATTTCTCGAGCATGGAATGTTCGGGAAATTACTCGAAGGTCTTGAATACTTTAAGGAACCGAAGTTATTTATGAACTCGTAAAACTTTGCAAGTTCGGAAGTTCATCCAAGAACCAATAGACAAACAATTCTCAGGTAAATAAGTTTTTAATTGAAAGACCAAAACTTGTTTACAAATATCATAAACTATTTAGACCATATGATGCGATTCCCCGAGCATGGAATGTTTGGGAAATTGCTTTAAGGAATGGATCATCTTGAATCCTTTGAGGAACCGAAGTTATTCAAGAACTCGTACAAGTTTGACAAGTTTGGAAGTTTGTCCAAAAACCAAGAGAGAATCAATTCTCACGTAAATAAGTTTCAATTTCAAAGACCAAAAGTTGTTTACAAAACCACAAACTATTTGGACCAAATGATGCGATTCTCCGAGCATGGAATGTTCAGAAAATTGCTCGAAGGAATGGATCTTCTTTACTATTTTAAGAAACCGATGTTATAAAAGAAGTCACAAAAGTTTTACAAGTTCGGATGTTCGTCCAAGAACCAAAAGAGAAACAATTCTCACGTAAGTAAGTTTTTAATTCAGAGACCAACAGTTGTATACAAAATTAAAAACTATTTGAACCAACTGATGTGATTGTTTAGAAAATTTTTTGACGGAATGGATCATCTTGAAAACTTTAAGGAACTGAAGCTATAAAATAACTTGTAAAAGTTTAACAAGTTTGAAAGTTCGGCCAAGAACCGATAGACAAATGATTCTCACGTAAATAAGTTTTTAAATCAAAGACCAAAAGCTGTTTACTAAACGTTAAACTATTTGGACCAAATGATGCGATTTCCCAAGCATGGAATGTTTGGAAAATTTCTTGAAGGAATGGATCATGTTGAATAATTTAAGGAACCGAAGTTATCAAAGAACTCGTAAATGTTTGAAAAGTTCGGAAGTTCGTCCAAGAACCAACAGAGAAACAATTCTCAGGTGAATAAGTTTTTAATTCAAAGACCAAAAGTTGTTTACAAAATAACAAACTATTTTGGACCAAATTATGTGAATGTTCTGAAAATTGCTCGATAAAATGGATCGTCTCGAATGCTCTAAGGGACCGATGTTATAGAAACACTCGTAAAAGTTTGACAAGTTTGGAAATTCAGCCAAGAACCAAGGGAGAAACAATTCTCACCTAAATAACTTTTTAAATCTAAGACCAAAAGATTTTTTACAAAACGACTAAATATTTGGACAAAATGATGCGATTTCTCGAGCATGGAATGTTCGGGAAATTACTCGAAGGAATGGACCGTCTTGAATACTTTAAGGAACCGGAGTTATTTATGAACTCGTAAAAGTTTGCAAGTTCGGAAGTTCATCCAAGAACCAATAGACAAACAATTCTCAGGTAAATAAGTTTTTAATTGAAAGACCAAAACTTGTTTACAAATATCATAAACTATTTAGACCATATGATGCGATTCCCCGAGCATGGAATGTTTGGGAAATTGCTTTAAGGAATGGATCATCTTGAATACTTTAAGGAACCGAAGTTATTCAAGAACTCGTACAAGTTTGACAAGTTTGTCCAAAAACCAAAAGAGAATCAATTCTCACGTAAATAAGTTTCAATTTCAAAGACCAAAAGTTGTTTACAAAACCACAAACTATTTGGACCAAATGATGCGATTCTCCGAGCATGGAATGTTCAGAAAATTGCTCGAAGGAATGGATCGTCTTTACTATTTTAAGAAACCGATGTTATAAAAGAAGTCACAAAAGTTTTACAAGTTCGGATGTTCGTCCAAGAACCAAAAGAGAAACAATTCTCACGTAAGTAAGTTTTTAATTCAGAGACCAACAGTTGTATACAAAATTAAAAACTATTTGAACCAACTGATGTGATTGTTTAGAAAATTGCTTGACGGAATGGATCATCTTGAAAACTTTAAGGAACTGAAGTTATAAAATAACTCGTAAAAGTTTAACAAGTTTGGAAGTTCGGCCAAGAACCGATAGACAAATGATTCTCACGTAAATAAGTTTTTAAATCAAAGACCAAAAGCTGTTTACTAAATGTCAAACTATTTGGACCAAATGATGCGATTTCCCCAGCATGGAATGTTTGATAAATTTCTTGAAGGAATGGATCATCTTGAATAATTTAAGGAACCGAAGTTATCAAAGAACTCGTAAATGTTTGAAAAGTTCGGAAGTTCGTCCAAGAACCAACAGAGAAACAATTCTCAGGTGAATAAGTTTTTAATTCAAAGACCAAAAGTTGTTTACAAAATAACAAACTATTTTGGACCAAATTATGTGAATGTTCTGAAAATTGCTCGATAAAATGGATCGTCTCTAATGCTCTAAAGGACCGATGTTATAGAAACACTCGTAAAAGTTTGACAAGTTTGGAAATTCAGCCAAGAACCAAGGGAGAAACAATTCTCACCTAAATAACTTTTTAAATCGAAGACCAAAAGATTTTTTACAAAACGACTAACTATTTGGACAAAATGATGCGATTTCTCGAGCATGGAATGTTCGGGAAATTACTCGAAGGTCTTGAATACTTTAAGGAACCGAAGTTATTTATGAACTCGTAAAACTTTGCAAGTTCGGAAGTTCATCCAAGAGCCAATAGACAAACAATTCTCAGGTAAATAAGTTTTTAATTGAAAGACCAAAACTTGTTTACAAATATCATAAACTATTTAGACCATATGATGCGATTCCCCGAGCATGGAATGTTTGGGAAATTGCTTTAAGGAATGGATCATCTTGAATACTTTAAGGAACCGAAGTTATTCAAGAACTCGTACAAGTTTGACAAGTTTGGAAGTTTGTCCAAAAACCAAGAGAGAATCAATTCTCACGTAAATAAGTTTCAATTTCAAAGACCAAAAGTTGTTTACAAAACCACAAACTATTTAGACCAAATGATGCGATTCTCCGAGAATGGAATGTTCAGAAAAATGCTCGAAGGAATGGATCTTCTTTACTATTTTAAGAAACCGATGTTATAAAAGAAGTCACAAAAGTTTTACAAGTTCGGATGTTCGTCCAAGAACCAAAAGAGAAACAATTCTCACGTAAGTAAGTTTTTAATTCAGAGACCAACAGTTGTATACAAAATTAAAAACTATTTGAACCAACATATGTGATTGTTTAGAAAATTGCTTGACGGAATGGATCATCTTGAAAACTTTAAGGAACTGAAGTTATAAAATAACTCGTAAATGTTTAACAAGTTTGGAAGTTCGGCCAAGAACCGATAGACAAATGATTCTCACGTAAATAAGTTTTTAAATCAAAGACCAAAAGCTGTTTACTAAACGTCAAACTATTTGGACCAAATGATGCGATTTCCCGAGCATGGAATGTTTGATAAATTTATTGAAGGAATGGATCATGTTGAATAATTTAAGGAACCGAAGTTATCAAAGAACTCGTAAATGTTTGAAAAGTTCGGAAGTTCGTCCAAGAACCAACAGAGAAACAATTCTCAGGTGAATAAGTTTTTAATTCAAAGACCAAAAGTTGTTTACAAAATAACAAACTATTTTGGACCAAATTATGTGAATGTTCTGAAAATTGCTCGATAAAATGGATCGTCTCTAATGCTCTAAGGGACCGATGTTATAGAAACACTCGTAAAAGTTTGACAAGTTTGGAAATTCAGCCAAGAACCAAGGGAGAAACAATTCTCACCTAAATAACTTTTTAAATCGAAGACCAAAAGATTTTTTACAAAACGACTAACTATTTGGACAAAATGATGCGATTTCTCGAGCATGGAATGTTCGGGAAATTACTCGAAGGTCTTGAATACTTTAAGGAACCGAAGTTATTTATGAACTCGTAAAACTTTGCAAGTTCGGAAGTTCATCCAAGAACCAATAGACAAACAATTCTCAGGTAAATAAGTTTTTAATTGAAAGACCAAAACTTGTTTACAAATATCATAAACTATTTAGACCATATGATGCGATTCCCCGAGCATGGAATGTTTGGGAAATTGCTTTAAGGAATGGATCATCTTGAATACTTTGAGGAACCGAAGTTATTCAAGAACTCGTACAAGTTTGACAAGTTTGGAAGTTTGTCCAAAAACCAAGAGAGAATCAATTCTCACGTAAATAAGTTTCAATTTCAAAGACCAAAAGTTGTTTACAAAACCACAAACTATTTGGACCAAATGATGCGATTCTCCGAGCATGGAATGTTCAGAAAATTGCTCGAAGGAATGGATCTTCTTTACTATTTTAAGAAACCGATGTTATAAAAGAAGTCACAAAAGTTTTACAAGTTCGGATGTTCGTCCAAGAACCAAAAGAGAAACAATTCTCACGTAAGTAAGTTTTTAATTCAGAGACCAACAGTTGTATACAAAATTAAAAACTATTTGAACCAACTGATGTGATTGTTTAGAAAATTTTTTGACGGAATGGATCATCTTGAAAACTTTAAGGAACTGAAGCTATAAAATAACTTGTAAAAGTTTAACAAGTTTGAAAGTTCGGCCAAGAACCGATAGACAAATGATTCTCACGTAAATAAGTTTTTAAATCAAAGACCAAAAGCTGTTTACTAAACGTTAAACTATTTGGACCAAATGATGCGATTTCCCAAGCATGGAATGTTTGGAAAATTTCTTGAAGGAATGGATCATGTTGAATAATTTAAGGAACCGAAGTTATCAAAGAACTCGTAAATGTTTGAAAAGTTCGGAAGTTCGTCCAAGAACCAACAGAGAAACAATTCTCAGGTGAATAAGTTTTTAATTCAAAGACCAAAAGTTGTTTACAAAATAACAAACTATTTTGGACCAAATTATGTGAATGTTCTGAAAATTGCTCGATAAAATGGATCGTCTCGAATGCTCTAAGGGACCGATGTTATAGAAACACTCGTAAAAGTTTGACAAGTTTGGAAATTCAGCCAAGAACCAAGGGAGAAACAATTCTCACCTAAATAACTTTTTAAATCTAAGACCAAAAGATTTTTTACAAAACGACTAAATATTTGGACAAAATGATGCGATTTCTCGAGCATGGAATGTTCGGGAAATTACTCGAAGGAATGGACCGTCTTGAATACTTTAAGGAACCGGAGTTATTTATGAACTCGTAAAAGTTTGCAAGTTCGGAAGTTCATCCAAGAACCAATAGACAAACAATTCTCAGGTAAATAAGTTTTTAATTGAAAGACCAAAACTTGTTTACAAATATCATAAACTATTTAGACCATATGATGCGATTCCCCGAGCATGGAATGTTTGGGAAATTGCTTTAAGGAATGGATCATCTTGAATACTTTAAGGAACCGAAGTTATTCAAGAACTCGTACAAGTTTGACAAGTTTGTCCAAAAACCAAAAGAGAATCAATTCTCACGTAAATAAGTTTCAATTTCAAAGACCAAAAGTTGTTTACAAAACCACAAACTATTTGGACCAAATGATGCGATTCTCCGAGCATGGAATGTTCAGAAAATTGCTCGAAGGAATGGATCGTCTTTACTATTTTAAGAAACCGATGTTATAAAAGAAGTCACAAAAGTTTTACAAGTTCGGATGTTCGTCCAAGAACCAAAAGAGAAACAATTCTCACGTAAGTTTTTAATTCAGAGACCAACAGTTGTATGCAAAATTAAAAACTATTTGAACCAACTGATGTGATTGTTTAGAAAATTGCTTGACGGAATGGATCATCTTGAAAACTTTAAGGAACTGAAGTTATAAAATAACTCGTAAAAGTTTAACAAGTTTGGAAGTTCGGCCAAGAACCGATAGACAAATGATTCTCACGTAAATAAGTTTTTAAATCAAAGACCAAAAGCTGTTTACTAAATGTCAAACTATTTGGACCAAATGATGCGATTTCCCCAGCATGGAATGTTTGATAAATTTCTTGAAGGAATGGATCATCTTGAATAATTTAAGGAACCGAAGTTATCAAAGAACTCGTAAATGTTTGAAAAGTTCGGAAGTTCGTCCAAGAACCAACAGAGAAACAATTCTCAAATGAATAAGTTTTTAATTCAAAGACCAAAAGTTGTTTACAAAATAACAAACTATTTTGGACCAAATTATGTGAATGTTCTGAAAATTGCTCGATAAAATGGATCGTCTCTAATGCTCTAAAGGACCGATGTTATAGAAACACTCGTAAAAGTTTGACAAGTTTGGAAATTCAGCCAAGAACCAAGGGAGAAACAATTCTCACCTAAATAACTTTTTAAATCGAAGACCAAAAGATTTTTTACAAAACGACTAACTATTTGGACAAAATGATGCGATTTCTCGAGCATGGAATGCTCGGGAAATTACTCGAAGGTCTTGAATACTTTAAGGAACCGAAGTTATTTATGAACTCGTAAAACTTTGCAAGTTCGGAAGTTCATCCAAGAGCCAATAGACAAACAATTCTCAGGTAAATAAGTTTTTAATTGAAAGACCAAAACTTGTTTACAAATATCATAAACTATTTAGACCATATGATGCGATTCCCCGAGCATGGAATGTTTGGGAAATTGCTTTAAGGAATGGATCATCTTGAATACTTTAAGGAACCGAAGTTATTCAAGAACTCGTACAAGTTTGACAAGTTTGGAAGTTTGTCCAAAAACCAAGAGAGAATCAATTCTCACGTAAATAAGTTTCAATTTCAAAGACCAAAAGTTGTTTACAAAACCACAAACTATTTAGACCAAATGATGCGATTCTCCGAGCATGGAATGTTCAGAAAAATGCTCGAAGGAATGGATCTTCTTTACTATTTTAAGAAACCGATGTTATAAAAGAAGTCACAAAAGTTTTACAAGTTCGGATGTTCGTCCAAGAACCAAAAGAGAAACAATTCTCACGTAAGTAAGTTTTTAATTCAGAGACCAACAGTTGTATACAAAATTAAAAACTATTTGAACCAACTGATGTGATTGTTTAGAAAATTGCTTGACGGAATGGATCATCTTGAAAACTTTAAGGAACTGAAGTTATAAAATAACTCGTAAAAGTTTAACAAGTTTGGAAGTTCGGCCAAGAACCGATAGACAAATGATTCTCACGTAAATAAGTTTTTAAATCAAAGACCAAAAGCTGTTTACTAAATGTCAAACTATTTGGACCAAATGATGCGATTTCCCGAGCATGGAATGTTTGATAAATTTATTGAAGGAATGGATCATGTTGAATAATTTAAGGAACCGAAGTTATCAAAGAACTCGTAAATGTTTGAAAAGTTCGGAAGTTCGTCCAAGAACCAACAGAGAAACAATTCTCAGGTGAATAAGTTTTTAATTCAAAGACCAAAAGTTGTTTACAAAATAACAAACTATTTTGGACCAAATTATGTGAATGTTCTGAAAATTGCTCGATAAAATGGATCGACTCTAATGCTCTAAGGGACCGATGTTATAGAAACACTCGTAAAAGTTTGACAAGTTTGGAAATTCAGCCAAGAACCAAGGGAGAAACAATTCTCACCTAAATAACTTTTTAAATCGAAGACCAAAAGATTTTTTACAAAACGACTAACTATTTGGACAAAATGATACGATTTCTCGAGCATGGAATGTTCGGGAAATTACTCGAAGGTCTTGAATACTTTAAGGAACCGAAGTTATTTATGAACTCGTAAAACTTTGCAAGTTCGGAAGTTCATCCAAGAACCAATAGACAAACAATTCTCAGGTAAATAAGTTTTTAATTGAAAGACCAAAACTTGTTTACAAATATCATAAACTATTTAGACCATATGATGCGATTCCCCGAGCATGGAATGTTTGGGAAATTGCTTTAAGGAATGGATCATCTTGAATACTTTGAGGAACCGAAGTTATTCAAGAACTCGTACAAGTTTGACAAGTTTGGAAGTTTGTCCAAAAACCAAGAGAGAATCAATTCTCACGTAAATAAGTTTCAATTTCAAAGACCAAAAGTTGTTTACAAAACCACAAACTATTTGGACCAAATGATGCGATTCTCCGAGCATGGAATGTTCAGAAAATTGCTCGAAGGAATGGATCTTCTTTACTATTTTAAGAAACCGATGTTATAAAAGAAGTCACAAAAGTTTTACAAGTTCGGATGTTCGTCCAAGAACCAAAAGAGAAACAATTCTCACGTAAGTAAGTTTTTAATTCAGAGACCAACAGTTGTATACAAAATTAAAAACTATTTGAACCAACTGATGTGATTGTTTAGAAAATTGCTTGACGGAATGGATCATCTTGAAAACTTTAAGGAACTGAAGCTATAAAATAACTCGTAAAAGTTTAACAAGTTTGAAAGTTCGACCAAGAACCGATAGACAAATGATTCTCACGTAAATAAGTTTTTCAATCAAAGACCAAAAGCTGTTTACTAAACGTTAAACTATTTGGACCAAATGATGCGATTTCCCGAGCATGGAATGTTTGGAAATTTTCTTGAAGGAACGGATCATGTTGAATAATTTAAGGAACCGAAGTTATCAAAGAACTCGTAAATGTTTGAAAAGTTCGGAAGTTCATCCAAGAACCAACAGAGAAACAATTCTCAGGTGAATAAGTTTTTAATTCAAAGACCAAAAGTTGTTTACAAAATAACAAACTATTTTGGACCAAATTATGTGAATGTTCTGAAAATTGCTCGATAAAATGGATCGTCTCGAATGCTCTAAGGGACCGATGTTATAGAAACACTCGTAAAAGTTTGACAAGTTTGGAAATTCAGCCAAGAACCAAGGGAGAAACAATTCTCACCTAAATAACTTTTTAAATCTAAGACCAAAAGATTTTTTACAAAACGACTAAATATTTGGACAAAATGATGCGATTTCTCGAGCATGGAATGTTCGGGAAATTACTCGAAGGAATGGACCGTCTTGAATACTTTAAGGAACCGAAGTTATTTATGAACTCGTAAAAGTTTGCAAGTTCGGAAGTTCATCCAAGAACCAATAGACAAACAATTCTCAGGTAAATAAGTTTTTAATTGAAAGACCAAAACTTGTTTACAAATATCATAAACTATTTAGACCATATGATGCGATTCCCCGAGCATGGAATGTTTGGGAAATTGCTTTAAGGAATGGATCATCTTGAATACTTTAAGGAACCGAAGTTATTCAAGAACTCGTACAAGTTTGACAAGTTTGTCCAAAAACCAAAAGAGAATCAATTCTCACGTAAATAAGTTTCAATTTCAAAGACCAAAAGTTGTTTACAAAACCACAAACTATTTGGACCAAATGATGCGATTCTCCGAGCATGGAATGTTCAGAAAATTGCTCGAAGGAATGGATCGTCTTTACTATTTTAAGAAACCGATGTTATAAAAGAAGTCACAAAAGTTTTACAAGTTCGGATGTTCGTCCAAGAACCAAAAGAGAAACAATTCTCACGTAAGTAAGTTTTTAATTCAGAGACCAACAGTTGTATACAAAATTAAAAACTATTTGAACCAACTGATGTGATTGTTTAGAAAATTGCTTGACGGAATGGATCATCTTGAAAACTTTAAGGAACTGAAGTTATAAAATAACTCGTAAAAGTTTAACAAGTTTGGAAGTTCGGCCAAGAACCGATAGACAAATGATTCTCACGTAAATAAGTTTTTAAATCAAAGACCAAAAGCTGTTTACTAAATGTCAAACTATTTGGACCAAATGATGCGATTTCCCCAGCATGGAATGTTTGATAAATTTCTTGAAGGAATGGATCATCTTGAATAATTTAAGGAACCGAAGTTATCAAAGAACTCGTAAATGTTTGAAAAGTTCGGAAGTTCGTCCAAGAACCAACAGAGAAACAATTCTCAGGTGAATAAGTTTTTAATTCAAAGACCAAAAGTTGTTTACAAAATAACAAACTATTTTGGACCAAATTATGTGAATGTTCTGAAAATTGCTCGATAAAATGGATCGTCTCTAATGCTCTAAAGGACCGATGTTATAGAAACACTCGTAAAAGTTTGACAAGTTTGGAAATTCAGCCAAGAACCAAGGGAGAAACAATTCTCACCTAAATAACTTTTTAAATCGAAGACCAAAAGATTTTTTACAAAACGACTAACTATTTGGACAAAATGATGCGATTTCTCGAGCATGGAATGTTCGGGAAATTACTCGAAGGTCTTGAATACTTTAAGGAACCGAAGTTATTTATGAACTCGTAAAACTTTGCAAGTTCGGAAGTTCATCCAAGAGCCAATAGACAAACAATTCTCAGGTAAATAAGTTTTTAATTGAAAGACCAAAACTTGTTTACAAATATCATAAACTATTTAGACCATATGATGCGATTCCCCGAGCATGGAATGTTTGGGAAATTGCTTTAAGGAATGGATCATCTTGAATACTTTAAGGAACCGAAGTTATTCAAGAACTCGTACAAGTTTGACAAGTTTGGAAGTTTGTCCAAAAACCAAGAGAGAATCAATTCTCACGTAAATAAGTTTCAATTTCAAAGACCAAAAGTTGTTTACAAAACCACAAACTATTTAGACCAAATGATGCGATTCTCCGAGCATGGAATGTTCAGAAAAATGCTCGAAGGAATGGATCTTCTTTACTATTTTAAGAAACCGATGTTATAAAAGAAGTCACAAAAGTTTTACAAGTTCGGATGTTCGTCCAAGAACCAAAAGAGAAACAATTCTCACGTAAGTAAGTTTTTAATTCAGAGACCAACAGTTGTATACAAAATTAAAAACTATTTGAACCAACTGATGTGATTGTTTAGAAAATTGCTTGACGGAATGGATCATCTTGAAAACCTTAAGGAACTGAAGCTATAAAATAACTCGTAAAAGTTTAACAAGTTTGAAAGTTCGGCCAAGAACCGATAGACAAATGATTCTCACGTAAATAAGTTTTTCAATCAAAGACCAAAAGCTGTTTACTAAACGTCAAACTATTTGGACCAAATGATGCGATTTCCCCGAGCATGGAATGTTTGATAAATTTCTTGAAGGAATGGATCATGTTGAATAATTTAAGGAACCGAAGTTATCAAAGAACTCGTAAATGTTTGAAAAGTTCGGAAGTTCGTCCAAGAACCAACAGAGAAACAATTCTCAGGTGAATAAGTTTTTAATTCAAAGACCAAAAGTTGTTTACAAAATAACAAACTATTTTGGACCAAATTATGTGAATGTTCTGAAAATTGCTCGATAAAATGGATCGTCTCGAATGCTCTAAGGGACCGATGTTATAGAAACACTCGTAAAAGTTTGACAAGTTTGGAAATTCAGCCAAGAACCAAGGGAGAAACAATTCTCACCTAAATAACTTTTTAAATCGAAGACCAAAAGATTTTTTACAAAACGAGCAGGGAATGTTCGGGAAATTACTCGAAGGTCTTGAATACTTTAAGGAACCGAAGTTATTTATGAACTCGTAAAACTTTGCAAGTTCGGAAGTTCATCCAAGAGCCAATAGACAAACAATTCTCAGGTAAATAAGTTTTTAATTGAAAGACCAAAACTTGTTTACAAATATCATAAACTATTTAGACCATATGATGCGATTCCCCGAGCATGGAATGTTTGGGAAATTGCTTTAAGGAATGGATCATCTTGAATACTTTAAGGAACCGAAGTTATTCAAGAACTCGTACAAGTTTGACAAGTTTGGAAGTTTGTCCAAAAACCAAGAGAGAATCAATTCTCACGTAAATAAGTTTCAATTTCAAAGACCAAAAGTTGTTTACAAAACCACAAACTATTTAGACCAAATGATGCGATTCTCCGAGCATGGAATGTTCAGAAAAATGCTCGAAGGAATGGATCTTCTTTACTATTTTAAGAAACCGATGTTATAAAAGAAGTCACAAAAGTTTTACAAGTTCGGATGTTCGTCCAAGAACCAAAAGAGAAACAATTCTCACGTAAGTAAGTTTTTAATTCAGAGACCAACAGTTGTATACAAAATTAAAAACTATTTGAACCAACATATGTGATTGTTTAGAAAATTGCTTGACGGAATGGATCATCTTGAAAACTTTAAGGAACTGAAGTTATAAAATAACTCGTAAATGTTTAACAAGTTTGGAAGTTCGGCCAAGAACCGATAGACAAATGATTCTCACGTAAATAAGTTTTTAAATCAAAGACCAAAAGCTGTTTACTAAATGTCAAACTATTTGGACCAAATGATGCGATTTCCCGAGCATGGAATGTTTGATAAATTTCTTGAAGGAATGGATCATGTTGAATAATTTAAGGAACCGAAGTTATCAAAGAACTCGTAAATGTTTGAAAAGTTCGGAAGTTCGTCCAAGAACCAACAGAGAAACAATTCTCAGGTGAATAAGTTTTTAATTCAAAGACCAAAAGTTGTTTACAAAATAACAAACTATTTTGGACCAAATTATGTGAATGTTCTGAAAATTGCTCGATAAAATGGATCGTCTCTAATGCTCTAAGGGACCGATGTTATAGAAACACTCGTAAAAGTTTGACAAGTTTGGAAATTCAGCCAAGAACCAAGGGAGAAACAATTCTCACCTAAATAACTTTTTAAATCGAAGACCAAAAGATTTTTTACAAAACGACTAACTATATGGACAAAATGATGCGATTTCTCGAGCATGGAATGTTCGGGAAATTACTCGAAGGTCTTGAATACTTTAAGGAACCGAAGTTATTTATGAACTCGTAAAACTTTGCAAGTTCGGAAGTTCATCCAAGAACCAATAGACAAACAATTCTCAGGTAAATAAGTTTTTAATTGAAAGACCAAAACTTGTTTACAAATATCATAAACTATTTAGACCATATGATGCGATTCCCCGAGCATGGAATGTTTGGGAAATTGCTTTAAGGAATGGATCATCTTGAATACTTTGAGGAACCGAAGTTATTCAAGAACTCGTACAAGTTTGACAAGTTTGGAAGTTTGTCCAAAAACCAAGAGAGAATCAATTCTCACGTAAATAAGTTTCAATTTCAAAGACCAAAAGTTGTTTACAAAACCACAAACTATTTGGACCAAATGATGCGATTCTCCGAGCATGGAATGTTCAGAAAATTGCTCGAAGGAATGGATCTTCTTTACTATTTTAAGAAACCGATGTTATAAAAGAAGTCACAAAAGTTTTACAAGTTCGGATGTTCGTCCAAGAACCAAAAGAGAAACAATTCTCACGTAAGTAAGTTTTTAATTCAGAGACCAACAGTTGTATACAAAATTAAAAACTATTTGAACCAACTGATGTGATTGTTTAGAAAATTTTTTGACGGAATGGATCATCTTGAAAACTTTAAGGAACTGAAGCTATAAAATAACTTGTAAAAGTTTAACAAGTTTGAAAGTTCGGCCAAGAACCGATAGACAAATGATTCTCACGTAAATAAGTTTTTAAATCAAAGACCAAAAGCTGTTTACTAAACGTTAAACTATTTGGACCAAATGATGCGATTTCCCGAGCATGGAATGTTTGGAAAATTTCTTGAAGGAATGGATCATGTTGAATAATTTAAGGAACCGAAGTTATCAAAGAACTCGTAAATGTTTGAAAAGTTCGGAAGTTCGTCCAAGAACCAACAGAGAAACAATTCTCAGGTGAATAAGTTTTTAATTCAAAGACCAAAAGTTGTTTACAAAATAACAAACTATTTTGGACCAAATTATGTGAATGTTCTGAAAATTGCTCGATAAAATGGATCGTCTCGAATGCTCTAAGGGACCGATGTTATAGAAACAGTCGTAAAAGTTTGACAAGTTTGGAAATTCAGCCAAGAACCAAGGGAGAAACAATTCTCACCTAAATAACTTTTTAAATCTAAGACCAAAAGATTTTTTACAAAACGACTAAATATTTGGACAAAATGATGCGATTTCTCGAGCATGGAATGTTCGGGAAATTACTCGAAGGAATGGACCGTCTTGAATACTTTAAGGAACCGGAGTTATTTATGAACTCGTAAAAGTTTGCAAGATCGGAAGTTCATCCAAGAACCAGTAGACAAACAATTCTCAGGTAAATAAGTTTTTAATTGAAAGACCAAAACTTGTTTACAAATATCATAAACTATTTAGACCATATGATGCGATTCCCCGAGCATGGAATGTTTGGGAAATTGCTTTAAGGAATGGATCATCTTGAATACTTTAAGGAACCGAAGTTATTCAAGAACTCGTACAAGTTTGACAAGTTTGTCCAAAAACCAAAAGAGAATCAATTCTCACGTAAATAAGTTTCAATTTCAAAGACCAAAAGTTGTTTACAAAACCACAAACTATTTGGACCAAATGATGCGATTCTCCGAGCATGGAATGTTCAGAAAATTGCTCGAAGGAATGGATCGTCTTTACTATTTTAAGAAACCGATGTTATAAAAGAAGTCACAAAAGTTTTACAAGTTCGGATGTTCGTCCAAGAACCAAAAGAGAAACAATTCTCACGTAAGTAAGTTTTTAATTCAGAGACCAACAGTTGTATACAAAATTAAAAACTATTTGAACCAACTGATGTGATTGTTTAGAAAATTGCTTGACGGAATGGATCATCTTGAAAACTTTAAGGAACTGAAGTTTAACAAGTTTGAAAGTTCGGCCAAGAACCGATAGACAAATGATTCTCACGTAAATAAGTTTTTAAATCAAAGACCAAAAGCTGTTTACTAAACGTCAAACTATTTGGACCAAATGATGCGATTTCCCGAGCATGGAATGTTTGGAAAATTTCTTGAAGGAATGGATCATGTTGAATAATTTAAGGAACCGAAGTTATCAAAGAACTCGTAAATGTTTGAAAAGTTCGGAAGTTCGTCCAAGAACCAACAGAGAAACAATTCTCAGGTGAATAAGTTTTTAATTCAAAGACCAAAAGTTGTTTACAAAATAACAAACCATTTTGGACCAAATTATGTGAATGTTCTGAAAATTGCTCGATAAAATGGATCGTCTCGAATGCTCTAAGGGACCGATGTTATAGAAACACTCGTAAAAGTTTGACAAGTTTGGAAATTCAGCCAAGAACCAAGGGAGAAACAATTCTCACCTAAATAACTTTTTAAATCTAAGACCAAAAGATTTTTTACAAAACGACTAAATATTTGGACAAAATGATGCGATTTCTCGAGCATGGAATGTTCGGGAAATTACTCGAAGGAATGGACCGTCTTGAATACTTTAAGGAACCGAAGTTATTTAAGAACTCGTAAAAGTTTGCAAGTTCGGAAGTTCATCCAAGAACCAATAGACAAACAATTCTCAGGTAAATAAGTTTTTAATTGAAAGACCAAAACTTGTTTACAAATATCATAAACTATTTAGACCATATGATGCGATTCCCCGAGCATGGAATGTTTGGGAAATTGCTTTAAGGAATGGATCATCTTGAATACTTTGAGGAACCGAAGTTATTCAAGAACTCGTACAAGTTTGACAAGTTTGGAAGTTTGTCCAAAAACCAAGAGAGAATCAATTCTCACGTAAATAAGTTTCAATTTCAAAGACCAAAAGTTGTTTACAAAACCACAAACTATTTGGACCAAATGATGCGATTCTCCGAGCATGGAATGTTCAGAAAATTGCTCGAAGGAATGGATCTTCTTTACTATTTTAAGAAACCGATGTTATAAAAGAAGTCACAAAAGTTTTACAAGTTCGGATGTTCGTCCAAGAACCAAAAGAGAAACAATTCTCACGTAAGTAAGTTTTTAATTCAGAGACCAACAGTTGTATACAAAATTAAAAACTATTTGAACCAACTGATGTGATTGTTTAGAAAATTTTTTGACGGAATGGATCATCTTGAAAACTTTAAGGAACTGAAGCTATAAAATAACTTGTAAAAGTTTAACAAGTTTGAAAGTTCGGCCAAGAACCGATAGACAAATGATTCTCACGTAAATAAGTTTTTAAATCAAAGACCAAAAGCTGTTTACTAAACGTTAAACTATTTGGACCAAATGATGCGATTTCCCGAGCATGGAATGTTTGGAAAATTTCTTGAAGGAATGGATCATGTTGAATAATTTAAGGAACCGAAGTTATCAAAGAACTCGTAAATGTTTGAAAAGTTCGGAAGTTCGTCCAAGAACCAACAGAGAAACAATTCTCAGGTGAATAAGTTTTTAATTCAAAGACCAAAAGTTGTTTACAAAATAACAAACTATTTTGGACCAAATTATGTGAATGTTCTGAAAATTGCTCGATAAAATGGATCGTCTCGAATGCTCTAAGGGACCGATGTTATAGAAACAGTCGTAAAAGTTTGACAAGTTTGGAAATTCAGCCAAGAACCAAGGGAGAAACAATTCTCACCTAAATAACTTTTTAAATCTAAGACCAAAAGATTTTTTACAAAACGACTAAATATTTGGACAAAATGATGCGATTTCTCGAGCATGGAATGTTCGGGAAATTACTCGAAGGAATGGACCGTCTTGAATACTTTAAGGAACCGGAGTTATTTATGAACTCGTAAAAGTTTGCAAGATCGGAAGTTCATCCAAGAACCAATAGACAAACAATTCTCAGGTAAATAAGTTTTTAATTGAAAGACCAAAACTTGTTTACAAATATCATAAACTATTTAGACCATATGATGCGATTCCCCGAGCATGGAATGTTTGGGAAATTGCTTTAAGGAATGGATCATCTTGAATACTTTAAGGAACCGAAGTTATTCAAGAACTCGTACAAGTTTGACAAGTTTGTCCAAAAACCAAAAGAGAATCAATTCTCACGTAAATAAGTTTCAATTTCAAAGACCAAAAGTTGTTTACAAAACCACAAACTATTTGGACCAAATGATGCGATTCTCCGAGCATGGAATGTTCAGAAAATTGCTCGAAGGAATGGATCGTCTTTACTATTTTAAGAAACCGATGTTATAAAAGAAGTCACAAAAGTTTTACAAGTTCGGATGTTCGTCCAAGAACCAAAAGAGAAACAATTCTCACGTAAGTAAGTTTTTAATTCAGAGACCAACAGTTGTATACAAAATTAAAAACTATTTGAACCAACTGATGTGATTGTTTAGAAAATTGCTTGACGGAATGGATCATCTTGAAAACTTTAAGGAACTGAAGTTTAACAAGTTTGAAAGTTCGGCCAAGAACCGATAGACAAATGATTCTCACGTAAATAAGTTTTTAAATCAAAGACCAAAAGCTGTTTACTAAACGTCAAACTATTTGGACCAAATGATGCGATTTCCCGAGCATGGAATGTTTGGAAAATTTCTTGAAGGAATGGATCATGTTGAATAATTTAAGGAACCGAAGTTATCAAAGAACTCGTAAATGTTTGAAAAGTTCGGAAGTTCGTCCAAGAACCAACAGAGAAACAATTCTCAGGTGAATAAGTTTTTAATTCAAAGACCAAAAGTTGTTTACAAAATAACAAACCATTTTGGACCAAATTATGTGAATGTTCTGAAAATTGCTCGATAAAATGGATCGTCTCGAATGCTCTAAGGGACCGATGTTATAGAAACACTCGTAAAAGTTTGACAAGTTTGGAAATTCAGCCAAGAACCAAGGGAGAAACAATTCTCACCTAAATAACTTTTTAAATCTAAGACCAAAAGATTTTTTACAAAACGACTAAATATTTGGACAAAATGATGCGATTTCTCGAGCATGGAATGTTCGGGAAATTACTCGAAGGAATGGACCGTCTTGAATACTTTAAGGAACCGAAGTTATTTAAGAACTCGTAAAAGTTTGCAAGTTCGGAAGTTCATCCAAGAACCAATAGACAAACAATTCTCAGGTAAATAAGTTTTTAATTGAAAGACCAAAACTTGTTTACAAATATCATAAACTATTTAGACCATATGATGCGATTCCCCGAGCATGGAATGTTTGGGAAATTGCTTTAAGGAATGGATCATCTTGAATACTTTAAGGAACCGAAGTTATTCAAGAACTCGTACAAGTTTGACAAGTTTGGAAGTTTGTCCAAAAACCAAGAGAGAATCAATTCTCACGTAAATAAGTTTCAATTTCAAAGACCAAAAGTTGTTTACAAAACCACAAACTATTTGGACCAAATGATGCGATTCTCCGAGCATGGAATGTTCAGAAAATTGCTCGAAGGAATGGATCGTCTTTACTATTTTAAGAAACCGATGTTATAAAAGAAGTCACAAAAGTTTTACAAGTTCGGATGTTCGTCCAAGAACCAAAAGAGAAACAATTCTCACGTAAGTAAGTTTTTAATTCAGAGACCAACAGTTGTATACAAAATTAAAAACTATTTGAACCAACTGATGTGATTGTTTAGAAAATTGCTTGACGGAATGGATCATCTTGAAAACTTTAAGGAACTGAAGTTATAAAATAACTCGTAAAAGTTTAACAAGTTTGGAAGTTCGGCCAAGAACCGATAGACAAATGATTCTCACGTAAATAAGTTTTTAAATCAAAGACCAAAAGCTGTTTACTAAATGTCAAACTATTTGGACCAAATGATGCGATTTCCCCAGCATGGAATGTTTGATAAATTTCTTGAAGGAATGGATCATGTTGAATAATTTAAGGAACCGAAGTTATCAAAGAACTCGTAAATGTTTGAAAAGTTCGGAAGTTCGTCCAAGAACCAACAGAGAAACAATTCTCAGGTGAATAAGTTTTTAATTCAAAGACCAAAAGTTGTTTACAAAATAACAAACTATTTTGGACCAAATTATGTGAATGTTCTGAAAATTGCTCGATAAAATGGATCGTCTCTAATGCTCTAAAGGACCGATGTTATAGAAACACTCGTAAAAGTTTGACAAGTTTGGAAATTCAGCCAAGAACCAAGGGAGAAACAATTCTCACCTAAATAACTTTTTAAATCGAAGACCAAAAGATTTTTTACAAAACGACTAACTATTTGGACAAAATGATGCGATTTCTCGAGCATGGAATGTTCGGGAAATTACTCGAAGGTCTTGAATACTTTAAGGAACCGAAGTTATTTATGAACTCGTAAAACTTTGCAAGTTCGGAAGTTCATCCAAGAGCCAATAGACAAACAATTCTCAGGTAAATAAGTTTTTAATTGAAAGACCAAAACTTGTTTACAAATATCATAAACTATTTAGACCATATGATGCGATTCCCCGAGCATGGAATGTTTGGGAAATTGCTTTAAGGAATGGATCATCTTGAATACTTTAAGGAACCGAAGTTATTCAAGAACTCGTACAAGTTTGACAAGTTTGGAAGTTTGTCCAAAAACCAAGAGAGAATCAATTCTCACGTAAATAAGTTTCAATTTCAAAGACGAAAAGTTGTTTACAAAACCACAAACTATTTAGACCAAATGATGCGATTCTCCGAGCATGGAATGTTCAGAAAATTGCTCGAAGGAATGGATCGTCTTTACTATTTTAAGAAACCGATGTTATAAAAGAAGTCACAAAAGTTTTACAAGTTCGGATGTTCGTCCAAGAACCAAAAGAGAAACAATTCTCACGTAAGTAAGTTTTTAATTCAGAGACCAACAGTTGTATACAAAATTAAAAACTATTTGAACCAACTGATGTGATTGTTTAGAAAATTGCTTGACGGAATGGATCATCTTGAAAACTTTAAGGAACTGAAGCTATAAAATAACTCGTAAAAGTTTAACAAGTTTGAAAGTTCGACCAAGAACCGATAGACAAATGATTCTCACGTAAATAAGTTTTTCAATCAAAGACCAAAAGCTGTTTACTAAACGTTAAACTATTTGGACCAAATGATGCGATTTCCCGAGCATGGAATGTTTGGAAAATTTCTTGAAGGAATGGATCATGTTGAATAATTTAAGGAACCGAAGTTATCAAAGAACTCGTAAATGTTTGAAAAGTTCGGAAGTTCGTCCAAGAACCAACAGAGAAACAATTCTCAGGTGAATAAGTTTTTAATTCAAAGACCAAAAGTTGTTTACAAAATAACAAACTATTTTGGACCAAATTATGTGAATGTTCTGAAAATTGCTCGATAAAATGGATCGTCTCGAATGCTCTAAGGGACCGATGTTATAGAAACACTCGTAAAAGTTTGACAAGTTTGGAAATTCAGCCAAGAACCAAGGGAGAAACAATTCTCACCTAAATAACTTTTTAAATCTAAGACCAAAAGATTTTTTACAAAACGACTAAATATTTGGACAAAATGATGCGATTTCTCGAGCATGGAATGTTCGGGAAATTACTCGAAGGAATGGACCGTCTTGAATACTTTAAGGAACCGAAGTTATTTATGAACTCGTAAAAGTTTGCAAGTTCGGAAGTTCATCCAAGAACCAATAGACAAACAATTCTCAGGTAAATAAGTTTTTAATTGAAAGACCAAAACTTGTTTACAAATATCATAAACTATTTAGACCATATGATGCGATTCCCCGAGCATGGAATGTTTGGGAAATTGCTTTAAGGAATGGATCATCTTGAATACTTTAAGGAACCGAAGTTATTCAAGAACTCGTACAAGTTTGACAAGTTTGTCCAAAAACCAAAAGAGAATCAATTCTCACGTAAATAAGTTTCAATTTCAAAGACCAAAAGTTGTTTACAAAACCACAAACTATTTGGACCAAATGATGCGATTCTCCGAGCATGGAATGTTCAGAAAATTGCTCGAAGGAATGGATCGTCTTTACTATTTTAAGAAACCGATGTTATAAAAGAAGTCACAAAAGTTTTACAAGTTCGGATGTTCGTCCAAGAACCAAAAGAGAAACAATTCTCACGTAAGTAAGTTTTTAATTCAGAGACCAACAGTTGTATACAAAATTAAAAACTATTTGAACCAACTGATGTGATTGTTTAGAAAATTGCTTGACGGAATGGATCATCTTGAAAACTTTAAGGAACTGAAGTTATAAAATAACTCGTAAAAGTTTAACAAGTTTGAAAGTTCGGCCAAGAACCGATAGACAAATGATTCTCACGTAAATAATTTTAAATCAAACCAAAGTTTTACTAAACGTCAAACTATTTGGACCAAATGATGCGATTTCCCGAGCATGGAATGTTTGGAAAATTTCTTGAAGGAATGGATCATGTTGAATAATTTAAGGAACCGAAGTTATCAAAGAACTCGTAAATGTTTGAAAAGTTCGGAAGTTCGTCCAAGAACCAACAGAGAAACAATTCTCAGGTGAATAAGTTTTTAATTCAAAGACCAAAAGTTGTTTACAAAATAACAAACCATTTTGGACCAAATTATGTGAATGTTCTGAAAATTGCTCGATAAAATGGATCGTCTCGAATGCTCTAAGGGACCGATGTTATAGAAACACTCGTAAAAGTTTGACAAGTTTGGAAATTCAGCCAAGAACCAAGGGAGAAACAATTCTCACCTAAATAACTTTTTAAATCTAAGACCAAAAGATTTTTTTACAAAACGACTAAATATTTGGACAAAATGATGCGATTTCTCGAGCATGGAATGTTCGGGAAATTACTCGAAGGAATGGACCGTCTTGAATACTTTAAGGAACCGAAGTTATTTAAGAACTCGTAAAAGTTTGCAAGTTCGGAAGTTCATCCAAGAACCAATAGACAAACAATTCTCAGGTAAATAAGTTTTTAATTGAAAGACCAAAACTTGTTTACAAATATCATAAACTATTTAGACCATATGATGCGATTCCCCGAGCATGGAATGTTTGGGAAATTGCTTTAAGGAATGGATCATCTTGAATACTTTAAGGAACCGAAGTTATTCAAGAACTCGTACAAGTTTGACAAGTTTGGAAGTTTGTCCAAAAACCAAGAGAGAATCAATTCTCACGTAAATAAGTTTCAATTTCAAAGACCAAAAGTTGTTTACAAAACCACAAACTATTTGGACCAAATGATGCGATTCTCCGAGCGTGGAATGTTCAGAAAATTGCTCGAAGGAATGGATCGTCTTTACTATTTTAAGAAACCGATGTTATAAAAGAAGTCACAAAAGTTTTACAAGTTCGGATGTTCGTCCAAGAACCAAAAGAGAAACAATTCTCACGTAAGTAAGTTTTTAATTCAGAGACCAACAGTTGTATACAAAATTAAAAACTATTTGAACCAACTGATGTGATTGTTTAGAAAATTGCTTGACGGAATGGATCATCTTGAAAACTTTAAGGAACTGAAGTTATAAAATAACTCGTAAAAGTTTAACAAGTTTGGAAGTTCGGCCAAGAACCGATAGACAAATGATTCTCACGTAAATAAGTTTTTAAATCAAAGACCAAAAGCTGTTTACTAAATGTCAAACTATTTGGACCAAATGATGCGATTTCCCCAGCATGGAATGTTTGATAAATTTCTTGAAGGAATGGATCATGTTGAATAATTTAAGGAACCGAAGTTATCAAAGAACTCGTAAATGTTTGAAAAGTTCGGAAGTTCGTCCAAGAACCAACAGAGAAACAATTCTCAGGTGAATAAGTTTTTAATTCAAAGACCAAAAGTTGTTTACAAAATAACAAACTATTTTGGACCAAATTATGTGAATGTTCTGAAAATTGCTCGATAAAATGGATCGTCTCTAATGCTCTAAAGGACCGATGTTATAGAAACACTCGTAAAAGTTTGACAAGTTTGGAAATTCAGCCAAGAACCAAGGGAGAAACAATTCTCACCTAAATAACTTTTTAAATCGAAGACCAAAAGATTTTTTACAAAACGACTAACTATTTGGACAAAATGATGCGATTTCTCGAGCATGGAATGTTCGGGAAATTACTCGAAGGTCTTGAATACTTTAAGGAACCGAAGTTATTTATGAACTCGTAAAACTTTGCAAGTTCGGAAGTTCATCCAAGAGCCAATAGACAAACAATTCTCAGGTAAATAAGTTTTTAATTGAAAGACCAAAACTTGTTTACAAATATCATAAACTATTTAGACCATATGATGCGATTCCCCGAGCATGGAATGTTTGGGAAATTGCTTTAAGGAATGGATCATCTTGAATACTTTAAGGAACCGAAGTTATTCAAGAACTCGTACAAGTTTGACAAGTTTGGAAGTTTGTCCAAAAACCAAGAGAGAATCAATTCTCACGTAAATAAGTTTCAATTTCAAAGACCAAAAGTTGTTTACAAAACCACAAACTATTTAGACCAAATGATGCGATTCTCCGAGCATGGAATGTTCAGAAAAATGCTCGAAGGAATGAATCTTCTTTACTATTTTAAGAAACCGATGTTATAAAAGAAGTCACAAAAGTTTTACAAGTTCGGATGTTCGTCCAAGAACCAAAAGAGAAACAATTCTCACGTAAGTAAGTTTTTAATTCAGAGACCAACAGTTGTATACAAAATTAAAAACTATTTGAACCAACTGATGTGATTGTTTAGAAAATTGCTTGACGGAATGGATCATCTTGAAAACTTTAAGGAACTGAAGCTATAAAATAACTCGTAAAAGTTTAACAAGTTTGAAAGTTCGGCCAAGAACCGATAGACAAATGATTCTCACGTAAATAAGTTTTTCAATCAAAGACCAAAAGCTGTTTACTAAACGTTAAACTATTTGGACCAAATGATGCGATTTCCCGAGCATGGAATGTTTGGAAAATTTCTTGAAGGAATGGATCATGTTGAATAATTTAAGGAACCGAAGTTATCAAAGAACTCGTAAATGTTTGAAAAGTTCGGAAGTTCGTCCAAGAACCAACAGAGAAACAATTCTCAGGTGAATAAGTTTTTAATTCAAAGACCAAAAGTTGTTTACAAAATAACAAACTATTTTGGACCAAATTATGTGAATGTTCTGAAAATTGCTCGATAAAATGGATCGTCTCGAATGCTCTAAGGGACCGATGTTATAGAAACACTCGTAAAAGTTTGACAAGTTTGGAAATTCAGCCAAGAACCAAGGGAGAAACAATTCTCACCTAAATAACTTTTTAAATCTAAGACCAAAAGATTTTTTACAAAACGACTAAATATTTGGACAAAATGATGCGATTTCTCGAGCATGGAATGTTCGGGAAATTACTCGAAGGAATGGACCGTCTTGAATACTTTAAGGAACCGAAGTTATTTAAGAACTCGTAAAAGTTTGCAAGTTCGGAAGTTCATCCAAGAACCAATAGACAAACAATTCTCAGGTAAATAAGTTTTTAATTGAAAGACCAAAACTTGTTTACAAATATCATAAACTATTTAGACCATATGATGCGATTCCCCGAGCATGGAATGTTTGGGAAATTGCTTTAAGGAATGGATCATCTTGAATACTTTAAGGAACCGAAGTTATTCAAGAACTCGTACAAGTTTGACAAGTTTGGAATTGTCCAAAAACCAAAAGAGAATCAATTCTCACGTAAATAAGTTTCAATTTCAAAGACCAAAAGTTGTTTACAAAACCACAAACTATTTGGACCAAATGATGCGATTCTCCGAGCATGGAATGTTCAGAAAATTGCTCGAAGGAATGGATCGTCTTTACTATTTTAAGAAACCGATGTTATAAAAGAAGTCACAAAAGTTTTACAAGTTCGGATGTTCGTCCAAGAACCAAAAGAGAAACAATTCTCACGTAAGTAAGTTTTTAATTCAGAGACCAACAGTTGTATACAAAATTAAAAACTATTTGAACCAACTGATGTGATTGTTTAGAAAATTGCTTGACGGAATGGATCATCTTGAAAACTTTAAGGAACTGAAGTTATAAAATAACTCGTAAAAGTTTAACAAGTTTGAAAGTTCGGCCAAGAACCGATAGACAAATGATTCTCACGTAAATAAGTTTTTAAATCAAAGACCAAAAGCTGTTTACTAAACGTCAAACTATTTGGACCAAATGATGCGATTTCCCGAGCATGGAATGTTTGGAAAATTTCTTGAAGGAATGGATCATGTTGAATAATTTAAGGAACCGAAGTTATCAAAGAACTCGTAAATGTTTGAAAAGTTCGGAAGTTCGTCCAAGAACCAACAGAGAAACAATTCTCAGGTGAATAAGTTTTTAATTCAAAGACCAAAAGTTGTTTACAAAATAACAAACCATTTTGGACCAAATTATGTGAATGTTCTGAAAATTGCTCGATAAAATGGATCGTCTCGAATGCTCTAAGGGACCGATGTTATAGAAACACTCGTAAAAGTTTGACAAGTTTGGAAATTCAGCCAAGAACCAAGGGAGAAACAATTCTCACCTAAATAACTTTTTAAATCTAAGACCAAAAGATTTTTTACAAAACGACTAAATATTTGGACAAAATGATGCGATTTCTCGAGCATGGAATGTTCGGGAAATTACTCGAAGGAATGGACCGTCTTGAATACTTTAAGGAACCGAAGTTATTTAAGAACTCGTAAAAGTTTGCAAGTTCGGAAGTTCATCCAAGAACCAATAGACAAACAATTCTCAGGTAAATAAGTTTTTAATTGAAAGACCAAAACTTGTTTACAAATATCATAAACTATTTAGACCATATGATGCGATTCCCCGAGCATGGAATGTTTGGGAAATTGCTTTAAGGAATGGATCATCTTGAATACTTTAAGGAACCGAAGTTATTCAAGAACTCGTACAAGTTTGACAAGTTTGGAAGTTTGTCCAAAAACCAAGAGAGAATCAATTCTCACGTAAATAAGTTTCAATTTCAAAGACCAAAAGTTGTTTACAAAACCACAAACTATTTGGACCAAATGATGCGATTCTCCGAGCGTGGAATGTTCAGAAAATTGCTCGAAGGAATGGATCGTCTTTACTATTTTAAGAAACCGATGTTATAAAAGAAGTCACAAAAGTTTTACAAGTTCGGATGTTCGTCCAAGAACCAAAAGAGAAACAATTCTCACGTAAGTAAGTTTTTAATTCAGAGACCAACAGTTGTATACAAAATTAAAAACTATTTGAACCAACTGATGTGATTGTTTAGAAAATTGCTTGACGGAATGGATCATCTTGAAAACTTTAAGGAACTGAAGTTATAAAATAACTCGTAAAAGTTTAACAAGTTTGGAAGTTCGGCCAAGAACCGATAGACAAATGATTCTCACGTAAATAAGTTTTTAAATCAAAGACCAAAAGCTGTTTACTAAATGTCAAACTATTTGGACCAAATGATGCGATTTCCCCAGCATGGAATGTTTGATAAATTTCTTGAAGGAATGGATCATGTTGAATAATTTAAGGAACCGAAGTTATCAAAGAACTCGTAAATGTTTGAAAAGTTCGGAAGTTCGTCCAAGAACCAACAGAGAAACAATTCTCAGGTGAATAAGTTTTTAATTCAAAGACCAAAAGTTGTTTACAAAATAACAAACTATTTTGGACCAAATTATGTGAATGTTCTGAAAATTGCTCGATAAAATGGATCGTCTCTAATGCTCTAAAGGACCGATGTTATAGAAACACTCGTAAAAGTTTGACAAGTTTGGAAATTCAGCCAAGAACCAAGGGAGAAACAATTCTCACCTAAATAACTTTTTAAATCGAAGACCAAAAGATTTTTTACAAAACGACTAACTATTTGGACAAAATGATGCGATTTCTCGAGCATGGAATGTTCGGGAAATTACTCGAAGGTCTTGAATACTTTAAGGAACCGAAGTTATTTATGAACTCGTAAAACTTTGCAAGTTCGGAAGTTCATCCAAGAGCCAATAGACAAACAATTCTCAGGTAAATAAGTTTTTAATTGAAAGACCAAAACTTGTTTACAAATATCATAAACTATTTAGACCATATGATGCGATTCCCCGAGCATGGAATGTTTGGGAAATTGCTTTAAGGAATGGATCATCTTGAATACTTTAAGGAACCGAAGTTATTCAAGAACTCGTACAAGTTTGACAAGTTTGGAAGTTTGTCCAAAAACCAAGAGAGAATCAATTCTCACGTAAATAAGTTTCAATTTCAAAGACCAAAAGTTGTTTACAAAACCACAAACTATTTGGACCAAATGATGCGATTCTCCGAGCATGGAATGTTCAGAAAATTGCTCGAAGGAATGGATCTTCTTTACTATTTTAAGAAACCGATGTTATAAAAGAAGTCACAAAAGTTTTACAAGTTCGGATGTTCGTCCAAGAACCAAAAGAGAAACAATTCTCACGTAAGTAAGTTTTTAATTCAGAGACCAACAGTTGTATACAAAATTAAAAACTATTTGAACCAACTGATGTGATTGTTTAGAAAATTGCTTGACGGAATGGATCATCTTGAAAACTTTAAGGAACTGAAGTTATAAAATAACTCGTAAAAGTTTAACAAGTTTGGAAGTTCGGCCAAGAACCGATAGACAAATGATTCTCACGTAAATAAGTTTTTAAATCAAAGACCAAAAGCTGTTTACTAAATGTCAAACTATTTGGACCAAATGATGTGATTTCCCCAGCATGGAATGTTTGATAAATTTCTTGAAGGAATGGATCATGTTGAATAATTTAAGGAACCGAAGTTATCAAAGAACTCGTAAATGTTTGAAAAGTTCGGAAGTTCGTCCAAGAACCAACAGAGAAACAATTCTCAGGTGAATAAGTTTTTAATTCAAAGACCAAAAGTTGTTTACAAAATAACAAACTATTTTGGACCAAATTATGTGAATGTTCTGAAAATTGCTCGATAAAATGGATCGTCTCTAATGCTCTAAAGGACCGATGTTATAGAAACACTCGTAAAAGTTTGACAAGTTTGGAAATTCAGCCAAGAACCAAGGGAGAAACAATTCTCACCTAAATAACTTTTTAAATCGAAGACCAAAAGATTTTTTACAAAACGACTAACTATTTGGACAAAATGATGCGATTTCTCGAGCATGGAATGTTCGGGAAATTACTCGAAGGTCTTGAATACTTTAAGGAACCGAAGTTATTTATGAACTCGTAAAACTTTGCAAGTTCAGAAGTTCATCCAAGAGCCAATAGACAAACAATTCTCAGGTAAATAAGTTTTTAATTGAAAGACCAAAACTTGTTTACAAATATCATAAACTATTTAGACCATATGATGCGATTCCCCGAGCATGGAATGTTTGGGAAATTGCTTTAAGGAATGGATCATCTTGAATACTTTAAGGAACCGAAGTTATTCAAGAACTCGTACAAGTTTGACAAGTTTGGAAGTTTGTCCAAAAACCAAGAGAGAATCAATTCTCACGTAAATAAGTTTCAATTTCAAAGACCAAAAGTTGTTTACAAAACCACAAACTATTTAGACCAAATGATGCGATTCTCCGAGCATGGAATGTTCAGAAAAATGCTCGAAGGAATGAATCTTCTTTACTATTTTAAGAAACCGATGTTATAAAAGAAGTCACAAAAGTTTTACAAGTTCGGATGTTCGTCCAAGAACCAAAAGAGAAACAATTCTCACGTAAGTAAGTTTTTAATTCAGAGACCAACAGTTGTATACAAAATTAAAAACTATTTGAACCAACTGATGTGATTGTTTAGAAAATTGCTTGACGGAATGGATCATCTTGAAAACTTTAAGGAACTGAAGCTATAAAATAACTCGTAAAAGTTTAACAAGTTTGAAAGTTCGGCCAAGAACCGATAGACAAATGATTCTCACGTAAATAAGTTTTTCAATCAAAGACCAAAAGCTGTTTACTAAACGTTAAACTATTTGGACCAAATGATGCGATTTCCCGAGCATGGAATGTTTGGAAAATTTCTTGAAGGAATGGATCATGTTGAATAATTTAAGGAACCGAAGTTATCAAAGAACTCGTAAATGTTTGAAAAGTTCGGAAGTTCGTCCAAGAACCAACAGAGAAACAATTCTCAGGTGAATAAGTTTTTAATTCAAAGACCAAAAGTTGTTTACAAAATAACAAACTATTTTGGACCAAATTATGTGAATGTTCTGAAAATTGCTCGATAAAATGGATCGTCTCGAATGCTCTAAGGGACCGATGTTATAGAAACACTCGTAAAAGTTTGACAAGTTTGGAAATTCAGCCAAGAACCAAGGGAGAAACAATTCTCACCTAAATAACTTTTTAAATCTAAGACCAAAAGATTTTTTACAAAACGACTAAATATTTGGACAAAATGATGCGATTTCTCGAGCATGGAATGTTCGGGAAATTACTCGAAGGAATGGACCGTCTTGAATACTTTAAGGAACCGAAGTTATTTAAGAACTCGTAAAAGTTTGCAAGTTCGGAAGTTCATCCAAGAACCAATAGACAAACAATTCTCAGGTAAATAAGTTTTTAATTGAAAGACCAAAACTTGTTTACAAATATCATAAACTATTTAGACCATATGATGCGATTCCCCGAGCATGGAATGTTTGGGAAATTGCTTTAAGGAATGGATCATCTTGAATACTTTAAGGAACCGAAGTTATTCAAGAACTCGTACAAGTTTGACAAGTTTGTCCAAAAACCAAAAGAGAATCAATTCTCACGTAAATAAGTTTCAATTTCAAAGACCAAAAGTTGTTTACAAAACCACAAACTATTTGGACCAAATGATGCGATTCTCCGAGCATGGAATGTTCAGAAAATTGCTCGAAGGAATGGATCGTCTTTACTATTTTAAGAAACCGATGTTATAAAAGAAGTCACAAAAGTTTTACAAGTTCGGATGTTCGTCCAAGAACCAAAAGAGAAACAATTCTCACGTAAGTAAGTTTTTAATTCAGAGACCAACAGTTGTATACAAAATTAAAAACTATTTGAACCAACTGATGTGATTGTTTAGAAAATTGCTTGACGGAATGGATCATCTTGAAAACTTTAAGGAACTGAAGTTATAAAATAACTCGTAAAAGTTTAACAAGTTTGAAAGTTCGGCCAAGAACCGATAGACAAATGATTCTCACGTAAATAAGTTTTTAAATCAAAGACCAAAAGCTGTTTACTAAACGTCAAACTATTTGGACCAAATGATGCGATTTCCCGAGCATGGAATGTTTGGAAAATTTCTTGAAGGAATGGATCATGTTGAATAATTTAAGGAACCGAAGTTATCAAAGAACTCGTAAATGTTTGAAAAGTTCGGAAGTTCGTCCAAGAACCAACAGAGAAACAATTCTCAGGTGAATAAGTTTTTAATTCAAAGACCAAAAGTTGTTTACAAAATAACAAACCATTTTGGACCAAATTATGTGAATGTTCTGAAAATTGCTCGATAAAATGGATCGTCTCGAATGCTCTAAGGGACCGATGTTATAGAAACACTCGTAAAAGTTTGACAAGTTTGGAAATTCAGCCAAGAACCAAGGGAGAAACAATTCTCACCTAAATAACTTTTTAAATCTAAGACCAAAAGATTTTTTACAAAACGACTAAATATTTGGACAAAATGATGCGATTTCTCGAGCATGGAATGTTCGGGAAATTACTCGAAGGAATGGACCGTCTTGAATACTTTAAGGAACCGAAGTTATTTAAGAACTCGTAAAAGTTTGCAAGTTCGGAAGTTCATCCAAGAACCAATAGACAAACAATTCTCAGGTAAATAAGTTTTTAATTGAAAGACCAAAACTTGTTTACAAATATCATAAACTATTTAGACCATATGATGCGATTCCCCGAGCATGGAATGTTTGGGAAATTGCTTTAAGGAATGGATCATCTTGAATACTTTAAGGAACCGAAGTTATTCAAGAACTCGTACAAGTTTGACAAGTTTGGAAGTTTGTCCAAAAACCAAGAGAGAATCAATTCTCACGTAAATAAGTTTCAATTTCAAAGACCAAAAGTTGTTTACAAAACCACAAACTATTTGGACCAAATGATGCGATTCTCCGAGCATGGAATGTTCAGAAAATTGCTCGAAGGAATGGATCGTCTTTACTATTTTAAGAAACCGATGTTATAAAAGAAGTCACAAAAGTTTTACAAGTTCGGATGTTCGTCCAAGAACCAAAAGAGAAACAATTCTCACGTAAGTAAGTTTTTAATTCAGAGACCAACAGTTGTATACAAAATTAAAAACTATTTGAACCAACTGATGTGATTGTTTAGAAAATTGCTTGACGGAATGGATCATCTTGAAAACTTTAAGGAACTGAAGTTATAAAATAACTCGTAAAAGTTTAACAAGTTTGGAAGTTCGGCCAAGAACCGATAGACAAATGATTCTCACGTAAATAAGTTTTTAAATCAAAGACCAAAAGCTGTTTACTAAATGTCAAACTATTTGGACCAAATGATGTGATTTCCCCAGCATGGAATGTTTGATAAATTTCTTGAAGGAATGGATCATCTTGAATAATTTAAGGAACCGAAGTTATCAAAGAACTCGTAAATGTTTGAAAAGTTCGGAAGTTCGTCCAAGAACCAACAGAGAAACAATTCTCAGGTGAATAAGTTTTTAATTCAAAGACCAAAAGTTGTTTACAAAATAACAAACTATTTTGGACCAAATTATGTGAATGTTCTGAAAATTGCTCGATAAAATGGATCGTCTCTAATGCTCTAAAGGACCGATGTTATAGAAACACTCGTAAAAGTTTGACAAGTTTGGAAATTCAGCCAAGAACCAAGGGAGAAACAATTCTCACCTAAATAACTTTTTAAATCGAAGACCAAAAGATTTTTTACAAAACGACTAACTATTTGGACAAAATGATGCGATTTCTCGAGCATGGAATGTTCGGGAAATTACTCGAAGGTCTTGAATACTTTAAGGAACCGAAGTTATTTATGAACTCGTAAAACTTTGCAAGTTCGGAAGTTCATCCAAGAGCCAATAGACAAACAATTCTCAAGTAAATAAGTTTTTAATTGAAATACCAAAACTTGTTTACAAATATCATAAACTATTTAGACCATATGATGGGATTCCCCGAGCATGGAATGTTTGGGAAATTGCTTTAAGGAATGGATCATCTTGAATACTTTAAGGAACCGAAGTTATTCAAGAACTCGTACAAGTTTGACAAGTTTGGAAGTTTGTCCAAAAACCAAGAGAGAATCAATTCTCACGTAAATAAGTTTCAATTTCAAAGACCAAAAGTTGTTTACAAAACCACAAACTATTTAGACCAAATGATGCGATTCTCCGAGCATGGAATGTTCAGAAAAATGCTCGAAGGAATGGATCTTCTTTACTATTTTAAGAAACCGATGTTATAAAAGAAGTCACAAAAGTTTTACAAGTTCGGATGTTCGTCCAAGAACCAAAAGAGAAACAATTCTCACGTAAGTAAGTTTTTAATTCAGAGACCAACAGTTGTATACAAAATTAAAAACTATTTGAACCAACTGATGTGATTGTTTAGAAAATTGCTTGACGGAATGGATCATCTTGAAAACTTTAAGGAACTGAAGCTATAAAATAACTCGTAAAAGTTTAACAAGTTTGAAAGTTCGGCCAAGAACCGATAGACAAATGATTCTCACGTAAATAAGTTTTTCAATCAAAGACCAAAAGCTGTTTACTAAACGTCAAACTATTTGGACCAAATGATGCGATTTCCCGAGCATGGAATGTTTGATAAATTTCTTGAAGGAATGGATCATGTTGAATAATTTAAGGAACCGAAGTTATCAAAGAACTCGTAAATGTTTGAAAAGTTCGGAAGTTCGTCCAAGAACCAACAGAGAAACAATTCTCAGGTGAATAAGTTTTTAATTCAAAGACCAAAAGTTGTTTACAAAATAACAAACTATTTTGGACCAAATTATGTGAATGTTCTGAAAATTGCTCGATAAAATGGATCGTCTCGAATGCTCTAAGGGACCGATGTTATAGAAACACTCGTAAAAGTTTGACAAGTTTGGAAATTCAGCCAAGAACCAAGGGAGAAACAATTCTCACCTAAATAACTTTTTAAATCTAAGACCAAAAGATTTTTTACAAAACGACTAAATATTTGGACAAAATGATGCGATTTCTCGAGCATGGAATGTTCGGGAAATTACTCGAAGGTCTTGAATACTTTAAGGAACCGAAGTTATTTATGAACTCGTAAAACTTTGCAAGTTCAAAAGTTCATCCAAGAGCCAATAGACAAACAATTCTCAGGTAAATAAGTTTTTAATTGAAAGACCAAAACTTGTTTACAAATATCATAAACTATTTAGACCATATGATGCGATTCCCCGAGCATGGAATGTTTGGGAAATTGCTTTAAGGAATGGATCATCTTGAATACTTTAAGGAACCGAAGTTATTCAAGAACTCGTACAAGTTTGACGAGTTTGGAAGTTTGTCCAAAAACCAAGAGAGAATCAATTCTCACGTAAATAAGTTTCAATTTCAAAGACCAAAAGTTGTTTACAAAACCACAAACTATTTAGACCAAATGATGCGATTCTCCGAGCATGGAATGTTCAGAAAAATGCTCGAAGGAATGGATCTTCTTTACTATTTTAAGAAACCGATGTTATAAAAGAAGTCACAAAAGTTTTACAAGTTCGGATGTTCGTCCAAGAACCAAAAGAGAAACAATTCTCACGTAAGTAAGTTTTTAATTCAGAGACCAACAGTTGTATACAAAATTAAAAACTATTTGAACCAACTGATGTGATTGTTTAGAAAATTGCTTGACGGAATGGATCATCTTGAAAACTTTAAGGAACTGAAGCTATAAAATAACTCGTAAAAGTTTAACAAGTTTGGAAGTTCGGCCAAGAACCGATAGACAAATGATTCTCACGTAAATAAGTTTTTCAATCAAAGACCAAAAGCTGTTTACTAAACGTCAAACTATTTGGACCAAATGATGCGATTTCCCGAGCATGGAATGTTTGATAAATTTCTTGAAGGAATGGATCATGTTGAATAATTTAAGGAACCGAAGTTATCAAAGAACTCGTAAATGTTTGAAAAGTTCGGAAGTTCGTCCAAGAACCAACAGAGAAACAATTCTCAGGTGAATAAGTTTTTAATTCAAAGACCAAAAGTTGTTTACAAAATAACAAACTATTTTGGACCAAATTATGTGAATGTTCTGAAAATTGCTCGATAAAATGGATCGTCTCGAATGCTCTAAGGGACCGATGTTATAGAAACACTCGTAAAAGTTTGACAAGTTTGGAAATTCAGCCAAGAACCAAGGGAGAAACAATTCTCACCTAAATAACTTTTTAAATCGAAGACCAAAAGATTTTTTACAAAACGACTAACTATTTGGACAAAATGATGCGATTTCTCGAGCATGGAATGTTCGGGAAATTACTCGAAGGTCTTGAATACTTTAAGGAACCGAAGTTATTTATGAACTCGTAAAACTTTGCAAGTTCAAAAGTTCATCCAAGAGCCAATAGACAAACAATTCTCAGGTAAATAAGTTTTTAATTGAAAGACCAAAACTTGTTTACAAATATCATAAACTATTTAGACCATATGATGCGATTCCCCGAGCATGGAATGTTTGGGAAATTGCTTTAAGGAATGGATCATCTTGAATACTTTAAGGAACCGAAGTTATTCAAGAACTCGTACAAGTTTGACGAGTTTGGAAGTTTGTCCAAAAACCAAGAGAGAATCAATTCTCACGTAAATAAGTTTCAATTTCAAAGACCAAAAGTTGTTTACAAAACCACAAACTATTTAGACCAAATGATGCGATTCTCCGAGCATGGAATGTTCAGAAAAATGCTCGAAGGAATGGATCTTCTTTACTATTTTAAGAAACCGATGTTATAAAAGAAGTCACAAAAGTTTTACAAGTTCGGATGTTCGTCCAAGAACCAAAAGAGAAACAATTCTCACGTAAGTAAGTTTTTAATTCAGAGACCAACAGTTGTATACAAAATTAAAAACTATTTGAACCAACTGATGTGATTGTTTAGAAAATTGCTTGACGGAATGGATCATCTTGAAAACTTTAAGGAACTGAAGCTATAAAATAACTCGTAAAAGTTTAACAAGTTTGAAAGTTCGGCCAAGAACCGATAGACAAATGATTCTCACGTAAATAAGTTTTTCAATCAAAGACCAAAAGCTGTTTACTAAACGTCAAACTATTTGGACCAAATGATGCGATTTCCCGAGCATGGAATGTTTGATAAATTTCTTGAAGGAATGGATCATGTTGAATAATTTAAGGAACCGAAGTTATCAAAGAACTCGTAAATGTTTGAAAAGTTCGGAAGTTCGTCCAAGAACCAACAGAGAAACAATTCTCAGGTGAATAAGTTTTTAATTCAAAGACCAAAAGTTGTTTACAAAATAACAAACTATTTTGGACCAAATTATGTGAATGTTCTGAAAATTGCTCGATAAAATGGATCGTCTCGAATGCTCTAAGGGACCGATGTTATAGAAACACTCGTAAAAGTTTGACAAGTTTGGAAATTCAGCCAAGAACCAAGGGAGAAACAATTCTCACCTAAATAACTTTTTAAATCGAAGACCAAAAGATTTTTTACAAAACGACTAACTATTTGGACAAAATGATGCGATTTCTCGAGCATGGAATGTTCGGGAAATTACTCGAAGGTCTTGAATACTTTAAGGAACCGAAGTTATTTATGAACTCGTAAAACTTTGCAAGTTCAAAAGTTCATCCAAGAGCCAATAGACAAACAATTCTCAGGTAAATAAGTTTTTAATTGAAAGACCAAAACTTGTTTACAAATATCATAAACTATTTAGACCATATGATGCGATTCCCCGAGCATGGAATGTTTGGGAAATTGCTTTAAGGAATGGATCATCTTGAATACTTTAAGGAACCGAAGTTATTCAAGAACTCGTACAAGTTTGACAAGTTTGGAAGTTTGTCCAAAAACCAAGAGAGAATCAATTCTCACGTAAATAAGTTTCAATTTCAAAGACCAAAAGTTGTTTACAAAACCACAAACTATTTGGACCAAATGATGCGATTCTCCGAGCATGGAATGTTCAGAAAATTGCTCGAAGGAATGGATCTTCTTTACTATTTTAAGAAACCGATGTTATAAAAGAAGTCACAAAAGTTTTACAAGTTCGGATGTTCGTCCAAGAACCAAAAGAGAAACAATTCTCACGTAAGTAAGTTTTTAATTCAGAGACCAACAGTTGTATACAAAATTAAAAACTATTTGAACCAACTGATGTTATTGTTTAGAAAATTGCTTGACGGAATGGATCATCTTGAAAACTTTAAGGAACTGAAGTTATAAAATAACTCGTAAAAGTTTAACAAGTTTGGAAGTTCGGCCAAGAACCGATAGACAAATGATTCTCACGTAAATAAGTTTTTAAATCAAAGACCAAAAGCTGTTTACTAAATGTCAAACTATTTGGACCAAATGATGTGATTTCCCCAGCATGGAATGTTTGATAAATTTCTTGAAGGAATGGATCATCTTGAATAATTTAAGGAACCGAAGTTATCAAAGAACTCGTAAATGTTTGAAAAGTTCGGAAGTTCATCCAAGAACCAACAGAGAAACAATTCTCAGGTGAATAAGTTTTTAATTCAAAGACCAAAAGTTGTTTACAAAATAACAAACTATTTTGGACCAAATTATGTGAATGTTCTGAAAATTGCTCGATAAAATGGATCGTCTCTAATGCTCTAAAGGACCGATGTTATAGAAACACTCGTAAAAGTTTGACAAGTTTGGAAATTCAGCCAAGAACCAAGGGAGAAACAATTCTCACCTAAATAACTTTTTAAATCGAAGACCAAAAGATTTTTTACAAAACGACTAACTATTTGGACAAAATGATGCGATTTCTCGAGCATGGAATGTTCGGGAAATTACTCGAAGGTCTTGAATACTTTAAGGAACCGAAGTTATTTATGAACTCGTAAAACTTTGCAAGTTCAAAAGTTCATCCAAGAGCCAATAGACAAACAATTCTCAGGTAAATAAGTTTTTAATTGAAAGACCAAAACTTGTTTACAAATATCATAAACTATTTAGACCAAATGATGCGATTCTCCGAGCATGGAATGTTCAGAAAAATGCTCGAAGGAATGGATCTTCTTTACTATTTTAAGAAACCGATGTTATAAAAGAAGTCACAAAAGTTTTACAAGTTCGGATGTTCGTCCAAGAACCAAAAGAGAAACAATTCTCACGTAAGTAAGTTTTTAATTCAGAGACCAACAGTTGTATACAAAATTAAAAACTATTTGAACCAACATATGTGATTGTTTAGAAAATTGCTTGACGGAATGGATCATCTTGAAAACTTTAAGGAACTGAAGTTATAAAATAACTCGTAAATGTTTAACAAGTTTGGAAGTTCGGCCAAGAACCGATAGACAAATGATTCTCACGTAAATAAGTTTTTAAATCAAAGACCAAAAGCTGTTTACTAAATGTCAAACTATTTGGACCAAATGATGCGATTTCCCGAGCATGGAATGTTTGATAAATTTCTTGAAGGAATGGATCATCTTGAATAATTTAAGGAACCGAAGTTATCAAAGAACTCGTAAATGTTTGAAAAGTTCGGAAGTTCGTCCAAGAACCAACAGAGAAACAATTCTCAGGTGAATAAGTTTTTAATTCAAAGACCAAAAGTTGTTTACAAAATAACAAACTATTTTGGACCAAATTATGTGAATGTTCTGAAAATTGCTCGATAAAATGGATCGTCTCTAATGCTCTAAGGGACCGATGTTATAGAAACACTCGTAAAAGTTTGACAAGTTTGGAAATTCAGCCAAGAACCAAGGGAGAAACAATTCTCACCTAAATAACTTTTTAAATCGAAGACCAAAAGATTTTTTACAAAACGACTAACTATTTGGACAAAATGATGCGATTTCTCGAGCATGGAATGTTCGGGAAATTACTCGAAGGTCTTGAATACTTTAAGGAACCGAAGTTATTTAAGAACTCGTAAAAGTTTGCAAGTTCGGAAGTTCATCCAAGAAGCAATAGACAAACAATTCTCAGGTAAATAAGTTTTTAATTGAAAGACCAAAACTTGTTTACAAATATCATAAACTATTTAGACCATATGATGCGATTCCCCGAGCATGGAATGTTTGGGAAATTGCTTTAAGGAATGGATCATCTTGAATACTTTAAGGAACCGAAGTTATTCAAGAACTCGTACAAGTTTGACAAGTTTGGAAGTTTGTCCAAAAACCAAGAGAGAATCAATTCTCACGTAAATAAGTTTCAATTTCAAAGACCAAAAGTTGTTTACAAAACCACAAACTATTTAGACCAAATGATGCGATTCTCCGAGCATGGAATGTTCAGAAAAATGCTCGAAGGAATGGATCTTCTTTACTATTTTAAGAAACCGATGTTATAAAAGAAGTCACAAAAGTTTTACAAGTTCGGATGTTCGTCCAAGAACCAAAAGAGAAACAATTCTCACGTAAGTAAGTTTTTAATTCAGAGACCAACAGTTGTATACAAAATTAAAAACTATTTGAACCAACTGATGTGATTGTTTAGAAAATTGCTTGACGGAATGGATCATCTTGAAAACTTTAAGGAACTGAAGCTATAAAATAACTCGTAAAAGTTTAACAAGTTTGAAAGTTCGGCCAAGAACCGATAGACAAATGATTCTCACGTAAATAAGTTTTTCAATCAAAGACCAAAAGCTGTTTACTAAACGTCAAACTATTTGGACCAAATGATGCGATTTCCCGAGCATGGAATGTTTGATAAATTTCTTGAAGGAATGGATCATGTTGAATAATTTAAGGAACCGAAGTTATCAAAGAACTCGTAAATGTTTGAAAAGTTCGGAAGTTCGTCCAAGAACCAACAGAGAAACAATTCTCAGGTGAATAAGTTTTTAATTCAAAGACCAAAAGTTGTTTACAAAATAACAAACTATTTTGGACCAAATTATGTGAATGTTCTGAAAATTGCTCGATAAAATGGATCGTCTCGAATGCTCTAAGGGACCGATGTTATAGAAACACTCGTAAAAGTTTGACAAGTTTGGAAATTCAGCCAAGAACCAAGGGAGAAACAATTCTCACCTAAATAACTTTTTAAATCGAAGACCAAAAGATTTTTTACAAAACGACTAACTATTTGGACAAAATGATGCGATTTCTCGAGCATGGAATGTTCGGGAAATTACTCGAAGGTCTTGAATACTTTAAGGAACCGAAGTTATTTATGAACTCGTAAAACTTTGCAAGTTCGGAAGTTCATCCAAGAGCCAATAGACAAACAATTCTCAGGTAAATAAGTTTTTAATTGAAAGACCAAAACTTGTTTACAAATATCATAAACTATTTAGACCATATGATGCGATTCCCCGAGCATGGAATGTTTGGGAAATTGCTTTAAGGAATGGATCATCTTGAATACTTTAAGGAACCGAAGTTATTCAAGAACTCGTACAAGTTTGACAAGTTTGGAAGTTTGTCCAAAAACCAAGAGAGAATCAATTCTCACGTAAATAAGTTTCAATTTCAAAGACCAAAAGTTGTTTACAAAACCACAAACTATTTAGACCAAATGATGCGATTCTCCGAGCATGGAATGTTCAGAAAAATGCTCGAAGGAATGGATCTTCTTTACTATTTTAAGAAACCGATGTTATAAAAGAAGTCACAAAAGTTTTACAAGTTCGGATGTTCGTCCAAGAACCAAAAGAGAAACAATTCTCACGTAAGTAAGTTTTTAATTCAGAGACCAACAGTTGTATACAAAATTAAAAACTATTTGAACCAACTGATGTGATTGTTTAGAAAATTGCTTGACGGAATGGATCATCTTGAAAACTTTAAGGAACTGAAGCTATAAAATAACTCGTAAAAGTTTAACAAGTTTGAAAGTTCGGCCAAGAACCGATAGACAAATGATTCTCACGTAAATAAGTTTTTCAATCAAAGACCAAAAGCTGTTTACTAAACGTCAAACTATTTGGACCAAATGATGCGATTTCCCGAGCATGGAATGTTTGATAAATTTCTTGAAGGAATGGATCATGTTGAATAATTTAAGGAACCGAAGTTATCAAAGAACTCGTAAATGTTTGAAAAGTTCGGAAGTTCGTCCAAGAACCAACAGAGAAACAATTCTCAGGTGAATAAGTTTTTAATTCAAAGACCAAAAGTTGTTTACAAAATAACAAACTATTTTGGACCAAATTATGTGAATGTTCTGAAAATTGCTCGCTAAAATGGATCGTCTCGAATGCTCTAAGGGACCGATGTTATAGAAACACTCGTAAAAGTTTGACAAGTTTGGAAATTCAGCCAAGAACCAAGGGAGAAACAATTCTCACCTAAATAACTTTTTAAATCGAAGACCAAAAGATTTTTTACAAAACGACTAACTATTTGGACAAAATGATGCGATTTCTCGAGCATGGAATGTTCGGGAAATTACTCGAAGGTCTTGAATACTTTAAGGAACCGAAGTTATTTATGAACTCGTAAAACTTTGCAAGTTCAAAAGTTCATCCAAGAGCCAATAGACAAACAATTCTCAGGTAAATAAGTTTTTAATTGAAAGACCAAAACTTGTTTACAAATATCATAAACTATTTAGACCATATGATGCGATTCCCCGAGCATGGAATGTTTGGGAAATTGCTTTAAGGAATGGATCATCTTGAATACTTTAAGGAACCGAAGTTATTCAAGAACTCGTACAAGTTTGACAAGTTTGGAAGTTTGTCCAAAAACCAAGAGAGAATCAATTCTCACGTAAATAAGTTTCAATTTCAAAGACCAAAAGTTGTTTACAAAACCACAAACTATTTAGACCAAATGATGCGATTCTCCGAGCATGGAATGTTCAGAAAAATGCTCGAAGGAATGGATCTTCTTTACTATTTTAAGAAACCGATGTTATAAAAGAAGTCACAAAAGTTTTACAAGTTCGGATGTTCGTCCAAGAACCAAAAGAGAAACAATTCTCACGTAAGTAAGTTTTTAATTCAGAGACCAACAGTTGTATACAAAATTAAAAACTATTTGAACCAACTGATGTTATTGTTTAGAAAATTGCTTGACGGAATGGATCATCTTGAAAACTTTAAGGAACTGAAGTTATAAAATAACTCGTAAAAGTTTAACAAGTTTGGAAGTTCGGCCAAGAACCGATAGACAAATGATTCTCACGTAAATAAGTTTTTAAATCAAAGACCAAAAGCTGTTTACTAAATGTCAAACTATTTGGACCAAATGATGTGATTTCCCCAGCATGGAATGTTTGATAAATTTCTTGAAGGAATGGATCATCTTGAATAATTTAAGGAACCGAAGTTATCAAAGAACTCGTAAATGTTTGAAAAGTTCGGAAGTTCGTCCAAGAACCAACAGAGAAACAATTCTCAGGTGAATAAGTTTTTAATTCAAAGACCAAAAGTTGTTTACAAAATAACAAACTATTTTGGACCAAATTATGTGAATGTTCTGAAAATTGCTCGATAAAATGGATCGTCTCTAATGCTCTAAGGGACCGATGTTATAGAAACACTCGTAAAAGTTTGACAAGTTTGGAAATTCAGCCAAGAACCAAGGGAGAAACAATTCTCACCTAAATAACTTTTTAAATCGAAGACCAAAAGATTTTTTACAAAACGACTAACTATTTGGACAAAATGATGCGATTTCTCGAGCATGGAATGTTCGGGAAATTACTCGAAGGTCTTGAATACTTTAAGGAACCGAAGTTATTTATGAACTCGTAAAAGTTTGCAAGTTCGGAAGTTCATCCAAGAACCAATAGACAAACAATTCTCAGGTAAATAAGTTTTTAATTGAAAGACCAAAACTTGTTTACAAATATCATAAACTATTTAGACCATATGATGCGATTCCCCGAGCATGGAATGTTTGGGAAATTGCTTTAAGGAATGGATCATCTTGAATACTTTAAGGAACCGAAGTTATTCAAGAACTCGTACAAGTTTGACAAGTTTGGAAGTTTGTCCAAAAACCAAGAGAGAATCAATTCTCACGTAAATAAGTTTCAATTTCAAAGACCAAAAGTTGTTTACAAAACCACAAACTATTTAGACCAAATGATGCGATTCTCCGAGCATGGAATGTTCAGAAAAATGCTCGAAGGAATGGATCTTCTTTACTATTTTAAGAAACCGATGTTATAAAAGAAGTCACAAAAGTTTTACAAGTTCGGATGTTCGTCCAAGAACCAAAAGAGAAACAATTCTCACGTAAGTAAGTTTTTAATTCAGAGACCAACAGTTGTATACAAAATTAAAAACTATTTGAACCAACTGATGTGATTGTTTAGAAAATTGCTTGACGGAATGGATCATCTTGAAAACTTTAAGGAACTGAAGCTATAAAATAACTCGTAAAAGTTTAACAAGTTTGAAAGTTCGGCCAAGAACCGATAGACAAATGATTCTCACGTAAATAAGTTTTTCAATCAAAGACCAAAAGCTGTTTACTAAACGTCAAACTATTTGGACCAAATGATGCGATTTCCCGAGCATGGAATGTTTGATAAATTTCTTGAAGGAATGGATCATGTTGAATAATTTAAGGAACCGAAGTTATCAAAGAACTCGTAAATGTTTGAAAAGTTCGGAAGTTCGTCCAAGAACCAACAGAGAAACAATTCTCAGGTGAATAAGTTTTTAATTCAAAGACCAAAAGTTGTTTACAAAATAACAAACTATTTTGGACCAAATTATGTGAATGTTCTGAAAATTGCTCGATAAAATGGATCGTCTCGAATGCTCTAAGGGACCGATGTTATAGAAACACTCGTAAAAGTTTGACAAGTTTGGAAATTCAGCCAAGAACCAAGGGAGAAACAATTCTCACCTAAATAACTTTTTAAATCGAAGACCAAAAGATTTTTTACAAAACGACTAACTATTTGGACAAACTGATGCGATTTCTCGAGCATGGAATGTTCGGGAAATTACTCGAAGGTCTTGAATACTTTAAGGAACCGAAGTTATTTATGAACTCGTAAAACTTTGCAAGTTCGGAAGTTCATCCAAGAGCCAATAGACAAACAATTCTCAGGTAAATAAGTTTTTAATTGAAAGACCAAAACTTGTTTACAAATATCATAAACTATTTAGACCAAATGATGCGATTCTCCGAGCATGGAATGTTCAGAAAAATGCTCGAAGGAATGGATCTTCTTTACTATTTTAAGAAACCGATGTTATAAAAGAAGTCACAAAAGTTTTACAAGTTCGGATGTTCGTCCAAGAACCAAAAGAGAAACAATTCTCACGTAAGTAAGTTTTTAATTCAGAGACCAACAGTTGTATACAAAATTAAAAACTATTTGAACCAACATATGTGATTGTTTAGAAAATTGCTTGACGGAATGGATCATCTTGAAAACTTTAAGGAACTGAAGTTATAAAATAACTCGTAAATGTTTAACAAGTTTGGAAGTTCGGCCAAGAACCGATAGACAAATGATTCTCACGTAAATAAGTTTTTAAATCAAAGACCAAAAGCTGTTTAATAAATGTCAAACTATTTGGACCAAATGATGCGATTTCCCGAGCATGGAATGTTTGATAAATTTCTTGAAGGAATGGATCATCTTGAATAATTTAAGGAACCGAAGTTATCAAAGAACTCGTAAATGTTTGAAAAGTTCGGAAGTTCGTCCAAGAACCAACAGAGAAACAATTCTCAGGTGAATAAGTTTTTAATTCAAAGACCAAAAGTTGTTTACAAAATAACAAACTATTTTGGACCAAATTATGTGAATGTTCTGAAAATTGCTCGATAAAATGGATCGTCTCTAATGCTCTAAGGGACCGATGTTATAGAAACACTCGTAAAAGTTTGACAAGTTTGGAAATTCAGCCAAGAACCAAGGGAGAAACAATTCTCACCTAAATAACTTTTTAAATCGAAGACCAAAAGATTTTTTACAAAACGACTAACTATTTGGACAAAATGATGCGATTTCTCGAGCATGGAATGTTCGGGAAATTACTCGAAGGTCTTGAATACTTTAAGGAACCGAAGTTATTTATGAACTCGTAAAACTTTGCAAGTTCGGAAGTTCATCCAAGAACCAATAGACAAACAATTCTCAGGTAAATAAGTTTTTAATTGAAAGACCAAAACTTGTTTACAAATATCATAAACTATTTAGACCATATGATGCGATTCCCCGAGCATGGAATGTTTGGGAAATTGCTTTAAGGAATGGATCATCTTGAATACTTTAAGGAACCGAAGTTATTCAAGAACTCGTACAAGTTTGACAAGTTTGGAAGTTTGTCCAAAAACCAAGAGAGAATCAATTCTCACGTAAATAAGTTTCAATTTCAAAGACCAAAAGTTGTTTACAAAACCACAAACTATTTAGACCAAATGATGCGATTCTCCGAGCATGGAATGTTCAGAAAAATGCTCGAAGGAATGGATCTTCTTTACTATTTTAAGAAACCGATGTTATAAAAGAAGTCACAAAAGTTTTACAAGTTCGGATGTTCGTCCAAGAACCAAAAGAGAAACAATTCTCACGTAAGTAAGTTTTTAATTCAGAGACCAACAGTTGTATACAAAATTAAAAACTATTTGAACCAACTGATGTTATTGTTTAGAAAATTGCTTGACGGAATGGATCATCTTGAAAACTTTAAGGAACTGAAGTTATAAAATAACTCGTAAAAGTTTAACAAGTTTGGAAGTTCGGCCAAGAACCGATAGACAAATGATTCTCACGTAAATAAGTTTTTAAATCAAAGACCAAAAGCTGTTTACTAAATGTCAAACTATTTGGACCAAATGATGTGATTTCCCCAGCATGGAATGTTTGATAAATTTCTTGAAGGAATGGATCATCTTGAATAATTTAAGGAACCGAAGTTATCAAAGAACTCGTAAATGTTTGAAAAGTTCGGAAGTTCGTCCAAGAACCAACAGAGAAACAATTCTCAGGTGAATAAGTTTTTAATTCAAAGACCAAAAGTTGTTTACAAAATAACAAACTATTTTGGACCAAATTATGTGAATGTTCTGAAAATTGCTCGATAAAATGGATCGTCTCTAATGCTCTAAGGGACCGATGTTATAGAAACACTCGTAAAAGTTTGACAAGTTTGGAAATTCAGCCAAGAACCAAGGGAGAAACAATTCTCACCTAAATAACTTTTTAAATCGAAGACCAAAAGATTTTTTACAAAACGACTAACTATTTGGACAAAATGATGCGATTTCTCGAGCATGGAATGTTCGGGAAATTACTCGAAGGTCTTGAATACTTTAAGGAACCGAAGTTATTTATGAACTCGTAAAACTTTGCAAGTTCGGAAGTTCATCCAAGAACCAATAGACAAACAATTCTCAGGTAAATAAGTTTTTAATTGAAAGACCAAAACTTGTTTACAAATATCATAAACTATTTAGACCATATGATGCGATTCCCCGAGCATGGAATGTTTGGGAAATTGCTTTAAGGAATGGATCATCTTGAATACTTTAAGGAACCGAAGTTATTCAAGAACTCGTACAAGTTTGACAAGTTTGGAAGTTTGTCCAAAAACCAAGAGAGAATCAATTCTCACGTAAATAAGTTTCAATTTCAAAGACCAAAAGTTGTTTACAAAACCACAAACTATTTAGACCAAATGATGCGATTCTCCGAGCATGGAATGTTCAGAAAAATGCTCGAAGGAATGGATCTTCTTTACTATTTTAAGAAACCGATGTTATAAAAGAAGTCACAAAAGTTTTACAAGTTCGGATGTTCGTCCAAGAACCAAAAGAGAAACAATTCTCACGTAAGTAAGTTTTTAATTCAGAGACCAACAGTTGTATACAAAATTAAAAACTATTTGAACCAACTGATGTGATTGTTTAGAAAATTGCTTGACGGAATGGATCATCTTGAAAACTTTAAGGAACTGAAGCTATAAAATAACTCGTAAAAGTTTAACAAGTTTGAAAGTTCGGCCAAGAACCGATAGACAAATGATTCTCACGTAAATAAGTTTTTCAATCAAAGACCAAAAGCTGTTTACTAAACGTCAAACTATTTGGACCAAATGATGCGATTTCCCGAGCATGGAATGTTTGATAAATTTCTTGAAGGAATGGATCATGTTGAATAATTTAAGGAACCGAAGTTATCAAAGAACTCGTAAATGTTTGAAAAGTTCGGAAGTTCGTCCAAGAACCAACAGAGAAACAATTCTCAGGTGAATAAGTTTTTAATTCAAAGACCAAAAGTTGTTTACAAAATAACAAACTATTTTGGACCAAATTATGTGAATGTTCTGAAAATTGCTCGATAAAATGGATCGTCTTGAATGCTCTAAGGGACCGATGTTATAGAAACACTCGTAAAAGTTTGACAAGTTTGGAAATTCAGCCAAGAACCAAGGGAGAAACAATTCTCACCTAAATAACTTTTTAAATCGAAGACCAAAAGATTTTTTACAAAACGACTAACTATTTGGACAAAATGATGCGATTTCTCGAGCATGGAATGTTCGGGAAATTACTCGAAGGTCTTGAATACTTTAAGGAACCGAAGTTATTTATGAACTCGTAAAACTTTGCAAGTTCGGAAGTTCATCCAAGAGCCAATAGACAAACAATTCTCAGGTAAATAAGTTTTTAATTGAAAGACCAAAACTTGTTTACAAATATCATAAACTATTTAGACCAAATGATGCGATTCTCCGAGCATGGGATGTTCAGAAAAATGCTCGAAGGAATGGATCTTCTTTACTATTTTAAGAAACCGATGTTATAAAAGAAGTCACAAAAGTTTTACAAGTTCGGATGTTCGTCCAAGAACCAAAAGAGAAACAATTCTCACGTAAGTAAGTTTTTAATTCAGAGACCAACAGTTGTATACAAAATTAAAAACTATTTGAACCAACATATGTGATTGTTTAGAAAATTGCTTGACGGAATGGATCATCTTGAAAACTTTAAGGAACTGAAGTTATAAAATAACTCGTAAATGTTTAACAAGTTTGGAAGTTCGGCCAAGAACCGATAGACAAATGATTCTCACGTAAATAAGTTTTTAAATCAAAGACCAAAAGCTGTTTACTAAATGTCAAACTATTTGGACCAAATGATGCGATTTCCCGAGCATGGAATGTTTGATAAATTTCTTGAAGGAATGGATCATCTTGAATAATTTAAGGAACCGAAGTTATCAAAGAACTCGTAAATGTTTGAAAAGTTCGGAAGTTCGTCCAAGAACCAACAGAGAAACAATTCTCAGGTGAATAAGTTTTTAATTCAAAGACCAAAAGTTGTTTACAAAATAACAAACTATTTTGGACCAAATTATGTGAATGTTCTGAAAATTGCTCGATAAAATGGATCGTCTCTAATGCTCTAAGGGACCGATGTTATAGAAACACTCGTAAAAGTTTGACAAGTTTGGAAATTCAGCCAAGAACCAAGGGAGAAACAATTCTCACCTAAATAACTTTTTAAATCGAAGACCAAAAGATTTCTTACAAAACGACTAACTATTTGGACAAAATGATGCGATTTCTCGAGCATGGAATGTTCGGGAAATTACTCGAAGGTCTTGAATACTTTAAGGAACCGAAGTTATTTATGAACTCGTAAAACTTTGCAAGTTCGGAAGTTCATCCAAGAACCAATAGACAAACAATTCTCAGGTAAATAAGTTTTTAATTGAAAGACCAAAACTTGTTTACAAATATCATAAACTATTTAGACCATATGATGCGATTCCCCGAGCATGGAATGTTTGGGAAATTGCTTTAAGGAATGGATCATCTTGAATACTTTAAGGAACCGAAGTTATTCAAGAACTCGTACAAGTTTGACAAGTTTGGAAGTTTGTCCAAAAACCAAGAGAGAATCAATTCTCACGTAAATAAGTTTCAATTTCAAAGACCAAAAGTTGTTTACAAAACCACAAACTATTTAGACCAAATGATGCAATTCTCCGAGCATGGAATGTTCAGAAAAATGCTCGAAGGAATGGATCTTCTTTACTATTTTAAGAAACCGATGTTATAAAAGAAGTCACAAAAGTTTTACAAGTTCGGATGTTCGTCCAAGAACCAAAAGAGAAACAATTCTCACGTAAGTAAGTTTTTAATTCAGAGACCAACAGTTGTATACAAAATTAAAAACTATTTGAACCAACTGATGTTATTGTTTAGAAAATTGCTTGACGGAATGGATCATCTTGAAAACTTTAAGGAACTGAAGTTATAAAATAACTCGTAAAAGTTTAACAAGTTTGGAAGTTCGGCCAAGAACCGATAGACAAATGATTCTCACGTAAATAAGTTTTTAAATCAAAGACCAAAAGCTGTTTACTAAACGTCAAACTATTTGGACCAAATGATGTGATTTCCCCAGCATGGAATGTTTGATAAATTTCTTGAAGGAATGGATCATCTTGAATAATTTAAGGAACCGAAGTTATCAAAGAACTCGTAAATGTTTGAAAAGTTCGGAAGTTCGTCCAAGAACCAACAGAGAAACAATTCTCAGGTGAATAAGTTTTTAATTCAAAGACCAAAAGTTGTTTACAAAATAACAAACTATTTTGGACCAAATTATGTGAATGTTCTGAAAATTGCTCGATAAAATGGATCGTCTCGAATGCTCTAAGGGACCGATGTTATAGAAACACTCGTAAAAGTTTGACAAGTTTGGAAATTCAGCCAAGAACCAAGGGAGAAACAATTCTCACCTAAATAACTTTTTAAATCGAAGACCAAAAGATTTTTTACAAAACGACTAACTATTTGGACAAAATGATGCGATTTCTCGAGCATGGAATGTTCGGGAAATTACTCGAAGGTCTTGAATACTTTAAGGAACCGAAGTTATTTATGAACTCGTAAAACTTTGCAAGTTCGGAAGTTCATCCAAGAGCCAATAGACAAACAATTCTCAGGTAAATAAGTTTTTAATTGAAAGACCAAAACTTGTTTACAAATATCATAAACTATTTAGACCATATGATGCGATTCCCCGAGCATGGAATGTTTGGGAAATTGCTTTAAGGAATGGATCATCTTGAATACTTTAAGGAACCGAAGTTATTCAAGAACTCGTACAAGTTTGACAAGTTTGGAAGTTTGTCCAAAAACCAAGAGAGAATCAATTCTCACGTAAATAAGTTTCAATTTCAAAGACCAAAAGTTGTTTACAAAACCACAAACTATTTAGACCAAATGATGCGATTCTCCGAGCATGGAATGTTCAGAAAAATGCTCGAAGGAATGGATCTTCTTTACTATTTTAAGAAACCGATGTTATAAAAGAAGTCACAAAAGTTTTACAAGTTCGGATGTTCGTCCAAGAACCAAAAGAGAAACAATTCTCACGTAAGTAAGTTTTTAATTCAGAGACCAACAGTTGTATACAAAATTAAAAACTATTTGAACCAACTGATGTGATTGTTTAGAAAATTGCTTGACGGAATGGATCATCTTGAAAACTTTAAGGAACTGAAGCTATAAAATAACTCGTAAAAGTTTAACAAGTTTGAAAGTTCGGCCAAGAACCGATAGACAAATGATTCTCACGTAAATAAGTTTTTCAATCAAAGACCAAAAGCTGTTTACTAAACGTCAAACTATTTGGACCAAATGATGCGATTTCCCGAGCATGGAATGTTTGATAAATTTCTTGAAGGAATGGATCATGTTGAATAATTTAAGGAACCGAAGTTATCAAAGAACTCGTAAATGTTTGAAAAGTTCGGAAGTTCGTCCAAGAACCAACAGAGAAACAATTCTCAGGTGAATAAGTTTTTAATTCAAAGACCAAAAGTTGTTTACAAAATAACAAACTATTTTGGACCAAATTATGTGAATGTTCTGAAAATTGCTCGATAAAATGGATCGTCTCGAATGCTCTAAGGGACCGATGTTATAGAAACACTCGTAAAAGTTTGACAAGTTTGGAAATTCAGCCAAGAACCAAGGGAGAAACAATTCTCACCTAAATAACTTTTTAAATCGAAGACCAAAAGATTTTTTACAAAACGACTAACTATTTGGACAAAATGATGCGATTTCTCGAGCATGGAATGTTCGGGAAATTACTCGAAGGTCTTGAATACTTTAAGGAACCGAAGTTATTTATGAACTCGTAAAACTTTGCAAGTTCGGAAGTTCATCCAAGAGCCAATAGACAAACAATTCTCAGGTAAATAAGTTTTTAATTGAAAGACCAAAACTTGTTTACAAATATCATAAACTATTTAGACCATATGATGCGATTCCCCGAGCATGGAATGTTTGGGAAATTGCTTTAAGGAATGGATCATCTTGAATACTTTAAGGAACCGAAGTTATTCAAGAACTCGTACAAGTTTGACAAGTTTGGAAGTTTGTCCAAAAACCAAGAGAGAATCAATTCTCACGTAAATAAGTTTCAATTTCAAAGACCAAAAGTTGTTTACAAAACCACAAACTATTTAGACCAAATGATGCGATTCTCCGAGCATGGAATGTTCAGAAAAATGCTCGAAGGAATGGATCTTCTTTACTATTTTAAGAAACCGATGTTATAAAAGAAGTCACAAAAGTTTTACAAGTTCGGATGTTCGTCCAAGAACCAAAAGAGAAACAATTCTCACGTAAGTAAGTTTTTAATTCAGAGACCAACAGTTGTATACAAAATTAAAAACTATTTGAACCAACATATGTGATTGTTTAGAAAATTGCTTGACGGAATGGATCATCTTGAAAACTTTAAGGAACTGAAGTTATAAAATAACTCGTAAATGTTTAACAAGTTTGGAAGTTCGGCCAAGAACCGATAGACAAATGATTCTCACGTAAATAAGTTTTTAAATCAAAGACCAAAAGCTGTTTACTAAATGTCAAACTATTTGGACCAAATGATGCGATTTCCCGAGCATGGAATGTTTGATAAATTTCTTGAAGGAATGGATCATCTTGAATAATTTAAGGAACCGAAGTTATCAAAGAACTCGTAAATGTTTGAAAAGTTCGGAAGTTCGTCCAAGAACCAACAGAGAAACAATTCTCAGGTGAATAAGTTTTTAATTCAAAGACCAAAAGTTGTTTACAAAATAACAAACTATTTTGGACCAAATTATGTGAATGTTCTGAAAATTGCTCGATAAAATGGATCGTCTCTAATGCTCTAAGGGACCGATGTTATAGAAACACTCGTAAAAGTTTGACAAGTTTGGAAATTCAGCCAAGAACCAAGGGAGAAACAATTCTCACCTAAATAACTTTTTAAATCGAAGACCAAAAGATTTTTTACAAAACGACTAACTATTTGGACAAAATGATGCGATTTCTCGAGCATGGAATGTTCGGGAAATTACTCGAAGGTCTTGAATACTTTAAGGAACCGAAGTTATTTATGAACTCGTAAAACTTTGCAAGTTCGGAAGTTCATCCAAGAACCAATAGACAAACAATTCTCAGGTAAATAAGTTTTTAATTGAAAGACCAAAACTTGTTTACAAATATCATAAACTATTTAGACCATATGATGCGATTCCCCGAGCATGGAATGTTTGGGAAATTGCTTTAAGGAATGGATCATCTTGAATACTTTAAGGAACCGAAGTTATTCAAGAACTCGTACAAGTTTGACAAGTTTGGAAGTTTGTCCAAAAACCAAGAGAGAATCAATTCTCACGTAAATAAGTTTCAATTTCAAAGACCAAAAGTTGTTTACAAAACCACAAACTATTTGGACCAAATGATGCGATTCTCCGAGCATGGAATGTTCAGAAAATTGCTCGAAGGAATGGATCTTCTTTACTATTTTAAGAAACCGATGTTATAAAAGAAGTCACAAAAGTTTTACAAGTTCGGATGTTCGTCCAAGAACCAAAAGAGAAACAATTCTCACGTAAGTAAGTTTTTAATTCAGAGACCAACAGTTGTATACAAAATTAAAAACTATTTGAACCAACTGATGTGATTGTTTAGAAAATTGCTTGACGGAATGGATCATCTTGAAAACTTTAAGGAACTGAAGTTATAAAATAACTCGTAAAAGTTTAACAAGTTTGGAAGTTCGGCCAAGAACCGATAGACAAATGATTCTCACGTAAATAAGTTTTTAAATCAAAGACCAAAAGCTGTTTACTAAATGTCAAACTATTTGGACCAAATGATGCGATTTCCCGAGCATGGAATGTTTGATAAATTTCTTGAAGGAATGGATCATGTTGAATAATTTAAGGAACCGAAGTTATCAAAGAACTCGTAAATGTTTGAAAAGTTCGGAAGTTCGTCCAAGAACCAACAGAGAAACAATTCTCAGGTGAATAAGTTTTTAATTCAAAGACCAAAAGTTGTTTACAAAATAACAAACTATTTTGGACCAAATTATGTGAATGTTCTGAAAATTGCTCGATAAAATGGATCGTCTCTAATGCTCTAAGGGACCGATGTTATAGAAACACTCGTAAAAGTTTGACAAGTTTGGAAATTCAGCCAAGAACCAAGGGAGAAACAATTCTCACCTAAATAACTTTTTAAATCGAAGACCAAAAGATTTTTTACAAAACGACTAACTATTTGGACAAAATGATGCGATTTCTCGAGCATGGAATGTTCGGGAAATTACTCGAAGGTCTTGAATACTTTAAGGAACCGAAGTTATTTATGAACTCGTAAAACTTTGCAAGTTCGGAAGTTCATCCAAGAACCAATAGACAAACAATTCTCAGGTAAATAAGTTTTTAATTGAAAGACCAAAACTTGTTTACAAATATCATAAACTATTTAGACCATATGATGCGATTCCCCGAGCATGGAATGTTTGGGAAATTGCTTTAAGGAATGGATCATCTTGAATACTTTAAGGAACCGAAGTTATTCAAGAACTCGTACAAGTTTGACAAGTTTGGAAGTTTGTCCAAAAACCAAGAGAGAATCAATTCTCACGTAAATAAGTTTCAATTTCAAAGACCAAAAGTTGTTTACAAAACCACAAACTATTTGGACCAAATGATGCGATTCTCCGAGCATGGAATGTTCAGAAAATTGCTCGAAGGAATGGATCTTCTTTACTATTTTAAGAAACCGATGTTATAAAAGAAGTCACAAAAGTTTTACAAGTTCGGATGTTCGTCCAAGAACCAAAAGAGAAACAATTCTCACGTAAGTAAGTTTTTAATTCAGAGACCAACAGTTGTATACAAAATTAAAAACTATTTGAACCAACTGATGTGATTGTTTAGAAAATTGCTTGACGGAATGGATCATCTTGAAAACTTTAAGGAACTGAAGTTATAAAATAACTCGTAAAAGTTTAACAAGTTTGGAAGTTCGGCCAAGAACCGATAGACAAATGATTCTCACGTAAATAAGTTTTTAAATCAAAGACCAAAAGCTGTTTACTAAATGTCAAACTATTTGGACCAAATGATGCGATTTCCCGAGCATGGAATGTTTGATAAATTTCTTGAAGGAATGGATCATGTTGAATAATTTAAGGAACCGAAGTTATCAAAGAACTCGTAAATGTTTGAAAAGTTCGGAAGTTCGTCCAAGAACCAACAGAGAAACAATTCTCAGGTGAATAAGTTTTTAATTCAAAGACCAAAAGTTGTTTACAAAATAACAAACTATTTTGGACCAAATTATGTGAATGTTCTGAAAATTGCTCGATAAAATGGATCGTCTCTAATGCTCTAAGGGACCGATGTTATAGAAACACTCGTAAAAGTTTGACAAGTTTGGAAATTCAGCCAAGAACCAAGGGAGAAACAATTCTCACCTAAATAACTTTTTAAATCGAAGACCAAAAGATTTTTTACAAAACGACTAACTATTTGGACAAAATGATGCGATTTCTCGAGCATGGAATGTTCGGGAAATTACTCGAAGGTCTTGAATACTTTAAGGAACCGAAGTTATTTATGAACTCGTAAAACTTTGCAAGTTCGGAAGTTCATCCAAGAACCAATAGACAAACAATTCTCAGGTAAATAAGTTTTTAATTGAAAGACCAAAACTTGTTTACAAATATCATAAACTATTTAGACCATATGATGCGATTCCCCGAGCATGGAATGTTTGGGAAATTGCTTTAAGGAATGGATCATCTTGAATACTTTAAGGAACCGAAGTTATTCAAGAACTCGTACAAGTTTGACAAGTTTGGAAGTTTGTCCAAAAACCAAGAGAGAATCAATTCTCACGTAAATAAGTTTCAATTTCAAAGACCAAAAGTTGTTTACAAAACCACAAACTATTTGGACCAAATGATGCGATTCTCCGAGCATGGAATGTTCAGAAAATTGCTCGAAGGAATGGATCTTCTTTACTATTTTAAGAAACCGATGTTATAAAAGAAGTCACAAAAGTTTTACAAGTTCGGATGTTCGTCCAAGAACCAAAAGAGAAACAATTCTCACGTAAGTAAGTTTTTAATTCAGAGACCAACAGTTGTATACAAAATTAAAAACTATTTGAACCAACTGATGTGATTGTTTAGAAAATTTTTTGACGGAATGGATCATCTTGAAAACTTTAAGGAACTGAAGCTATAAAATAACTTGTAAAAGTTTAACAAGTTTGGAAGTTCGGCCAAGAACCGATAGACAAATGATTCTCACGTAAATAAGTTTTTAAATCAAAGACCAAAAGCTGTTTACTAAATGTCAAACTATTTGGACCAAATGATGCGATTTCCCGAGCATGGAATGTTTGATAAATTTCTTGAAGGAATGGATCATCTTGAATAATTTAAGGAACCGAAGTTATCAAAGAACTCGTAAATGTTTGAAAAGTTCGGAAGTTCGTCCAAGAACCAACAGAGAAACAATTCTCAGGTGAATAAGTTTTTAATTCAAAGACCAAAAGTTGTTTACAAAATAACAAACTATTTTGGACCAAATTATGTGAATGTTCTGAAAATTGCTCGATAAAATGGATCGTCTCTAATGCTCTAAGGGACCGATGTTATAGAAACACTCGTAAAAGTTTGACAAGTTTGGAAATTCAGCCAAGAACCAAGGGAGAAACAATTCTCACCTAAATAACTTTTTAAATCGAAGACCAAAAGATTTTTTACAAAACGACTAACTATTTGGACAAAATGATGCGATTTCTCGAGCATGGAATGTTCGGGAAATTACTCGAAGGTCTTGAATACTTTAAGGAACCGAAGTTATTTATGAACTCGTAAAACTTTGCAAGTTCGGAAGTTCATCCAAGAACCAATAGACAAACAATTCTCAGGTAAATAAGTTTTTAATTGAAAGACCAAAACTTGTTTACAAATATCATAAACTATTTAGACCATATGATGCGATTCCCCGAGCATGGAATGTTTGGGAAATTGCTTTAAGGAATGGATCATCTTGAATACTTTAAGGAACCGAAGTTATTCAAGAACTCGTACAAGTTTGACAAGTTTGGAAGTTTGTCCAAAAACCAAGAGAGAATCAATTCTCACGTAAATAAGTTTCAATTTCAAAGACCAAAAGTTGTTTACAAAACCACAAACTATTTAGACCAAATGATGCGATTCTCCGAGCATGGAATGTTCAGAAAAATGCTCGAAGGAATGGATCTTCTTTACTATTTTAAGAAACCGATGTTATAAAAGAAGTCACAAAAGTTTTACAAGTTCGGATGTTCGTCCAAGAACCAAAAGAGAAACAATTCTCACGTAAGTAAGTTTTTAATTCAGAGACCAACAGTTGTATACAAAATTAAAAACTATTTGAACCAACTGATGTGATTGTTTAGAAAATTGCTTGACGGAATGGATCATCTTGAAAACTTTAAGGAACTGAAGCTATAAAATAACTCGTAAAAGTTTAACAAGTTTGAAAGTTCGGCCAAGAACCGATAGACAAATGATTCTCACGTAAATAAGTTTTTCAATCAAAGACCAAAAGCTGTTTACTAAACGTCAAACTATTTGGACCAAATGATGCGATTTCCCGAGCATGGAATGTTTGGAAAATTTCTTGAAGGAATGGATCATGTTGAATAATTTAAGGAACCGAAGTTATCAAAGAACTCGTAAATGTTTGAAAAGTTCGGAAGTTCATCCAAGAACCAACAGAGAAACAATTCTCAGGTGAATAAGTTTTTAATTCAAAGACCAAAAGTTGTTTACAAAATAACAAACTATTTTGGACCAAATTATGTGAATGTTCTGAAAATTGCTCGATAAAATGGATCGTCTCGAATGCTCTAAGGGACCGATGTTATAGAAACACTCGTAAAAGTTTGACAAGTTTGGAAATTCAGCCAAGAACCAAGGGAGAAACAATTCTCACCTAAATAACTTTTTAAATCGAAGACCAAAAGATTTTTTACAAAACGACTAACTATTTGGACAAAATGATGCGATTTCTCGAGCATGGAATGTTCGGGAAATTACTCGAAGGTCTTGAATACTTTAAGGAACCGAAGTTATTTATGAACTCGTAAAACTTTGCAAGTTCGGAAGTTCATCCAAGAGCCAATAGACAAACAATTCTCAGGTAAATAAGTTTTTAATTGAAAGACCAAAACTTGTTTACAAATATCATAAACTATTTAGACCATATGATGCGATTCCCCGAGCATGGAATGTTTGGGAAATTGCTTTAAGGAATGGATCATCTTGAATACTTTAAGGAACCGAAGTTATTCAAGAACTCGTACAAGTTTGACAAGTTTGGAAGTTTGTCCAAAAACCAAGAGAGAATCAATTCTCACGTAAATAAGTTTCAATTTCAAAGACCAAAAGTTGTTTACAAAACCACAAACTATTTAGACCAAATGATGCGATTCTCCGAGCATGGAATGTTCAGAAAAATGCTCGAAGGAATGGATCTTCTTTACTATTTTAAGAAACCGATGTTATAAAAGAAGTCACAAAAGTTTTACAAGTTCGGATGTTCGTCCAAGAACCAAAAGAGAAACAATTCTCACGTAAGTAAGTTTTTAATTCAGAGACCAACAGTTGTATACAAAATTAAAAACTATTTGAACCAACTGATGTGATTGTTTAGAAAATTGCTTGACGGAATGGATCATCTTGAAAACTTTAAGGAACTGAAGCTATAAAATAACTCGTAAAAGTTTAACAAGTTTGAAAGTTCGGCCAAGAACCGATAGACAAATGATTCTCACGTAAATAAGTTTTTCAATCAAAGACCAAAAGCTGTTTACTAAACGTCAAACTATTTGGACCAAATGATGCGATTTCCCGAGCATGGAATGTTTGATAAATTTCTTGAAGGAATGGATCATGTTGAATAATTTAAGGAACCGAAGTTATCAAAGAACTCGTAAATGTTTGAAAAGTTCGGAAGTTCATCCAAGAACCAACAGAGAAACAATTCTCAGGTGAATAAGTTTTTAATTCAAAGACCAAAAGTTGTTTACAAAATAACAAACTATTTTGGACCAAATTATGTGAATGTTCTGAAAATTGCTCGATAAAATGGATCGTCTCGAATGCTCTAAGGGACCGATGTTATAGAAACACTCGTAAAAGTTTGACAAGTTTGGAAATTCAGCCAAGAACCAAGGGAGAAACAATTCTCACCTAAATAACTTTTTAAATCGAAGACCAAAAGATTTTTTACAAAACGACTAACTATTTGGACAAAATGATGCGATTTCTCGAGCATGGAATGTTCGGGAAATTACTCGAAGGTCTTGAATACTTTAAGGAACCGAAGTTATTTATGAACTCGTAAAACTTTGCAAGTTCGGAAGTTCATCCAAGAGCCAATAGACAAACAATTCTCAGGTAAATAAGTTTTTAATTGAAAGACCAAAACTTGTTTACAAATATCATAAACTATTTAGACCATATGATGCGATTCCCCGAGCATGGAATGTTTGGGAAATTGCTTTAAGGAATGGATCATCTTGAATACTTTAAGGAACCGAAGTTATTCAAGAACTCGTACAAGTTTGACAAGTTTGGAAGTTTGTCCAAAAACCAAGAGAGAATCAATTCTCACGTAAATAAGTTTCAATTTCAAAGACCAAAAGTTGTTTACAAAACCACAAACTATTTAGACCAAATGATGCGATTCTCCGAGCATGGAATGTTCAGAAAAATGCTCGAAGGAATGGATCTTCTTTACTATTTTAAGAAACCGATGTTATAAAAGAAGTCACAAAAGTTTTACAAGTTCGGATGTTCGTCCAAGAACCAAAAGAGAAACAATTCTCACGTAAGTAAGTTTTTAATTCAGAGACCAACAGTTGTATACAAAATTAAAAACTATTTGAACCAACTGATGTGATTGTTTAGAAAATTGCTTGACGGAATGGATCATCTTGAAAACTTTAAGGAACTGAAGTTATAAAATAACTCGTAAAAGTTTAACAAGTTTGGAAGTTCGGCAAAGAACCGATAGACAAATGATTCTCACGTAAATAAGTTTTTAAATCAAAGACCAAAAGCTGTTTACTAAATGTCAAACTATTTGGACCAAATGATGCGATTTCCCGAGCATGGAATGTTTGATAAATTTCTTGAAGGAATGGATCATGTTGAATAATTTAAGGAACCGAAGTTATCAAAGAACTCGTAAATGTTTGAAAAGTTCGGAAGTTCGTCCAAGAACCAACAGAGAAACAATTCTCAGGTGAATAAGTTTTTAATTCAAAGACCAAAAGTTGTTTACAAAATAACAAACTATTTTGGACCAAATTATGTGAATGTTCTGAAAATTGCTCGATAAAATGGATCGTCTCTAATGCTCTAAGGGACCGATGTTATAGAAACACTCGTAAAAGTTTGACAAGTTTGGAAATTCAGCCAAGAACCAAGGGAGAAACAATTCTCACCTAAATAACTTTTTAAATCGAAGACCAAAAGATTTTTTACAAAACGACTAACTATTTGGACAAAATGATGCGATTTCTCGAGCATGGAATGTTCGGGAAATTACTCGAAGGTCTTGAATACTTTAAGGAACCGAAGTTATTTATGAACTCGTAAAACTTTGCAAGTTCGGAAGTTCATCCAAGAACCAATAGACAAACAATTCTCAGGTAAATAAGTTTTTAATTGAAAGACCAAAACTTGTTTACAAATATCATAAACTATTTAGACCATATGATGCGATTCCCCGAGCATGGAATGTTTGGGAAATTGCTTTAAGGAATGGATCATCTTGAATACTTTAAGGAACCGAAGTTATTCAAGAACTCGTACAAGTTTGACAAGTTTGGAAGTTTGTCCAAAAACCAAGAGAGAATCAATTCTCACGTAAATAAGTTTCAATTTCAAAGACCAAAAGTTGTTTACAAAACCACAAACTATTTGGACCAAATGATGCGATTCTCCGAGCATGGAATGTTCAGAAAATTGCTCGAAGGAATGGATCTTCTTTACTATTTTAAGAAACCGATGTTATAAAAGAAGTCACAAAAGTTTTACAAGTTCGGATGTTCGTCCAAGAACCAAAAGAGAAACAATTCTCACGTAAGTAAGTTTTTAATTCAGAGACCAACAGTTGTATACAAAATTAAAAACTATTTGAACCAACTGATGTGATTGTTTAGAAAATTGCTTGACGGAATGGATCATCTTGAAAACTTTAAGGAACTGAAGTTATAAAATAACTCGTAAAAGTTTAACAAGTTTGGAAGTTCGGCCAAGAACCGATAGACAAATGATTCTCACGTAAATAAGTTTTTAAATCAAAGACCAAAAGCTGTTTACTAAACGTTAAACTATTTGGACCAAATGATGCGATTTCCCGAGCATGGAATGTTTGGAAAATTTCTTGAAGGAATGGATCATGTTGAATAATTTAAGGAACCGAAGTTATCAAAGAACTCGTAAATGTTTGAAAAGTTCGGAAGTTCGTCCAAGAACCAACAGAGAAACAATTCTCAGGTGAATAAGTTTTTAATTCAAAGACCAAAAGTTGTTTACAAAATAACAAACTATTTTGGACCAAATTATGTGAATGTTCTGAAAATTGCTCGATAAAATGGATCGTCTCGAATGCTCTAAGGGACCGATGTTATAGAAACACTCGTAAAAGTTTGACAAGTTTGGAAATTCAGCCAAGAACCAAGGGAGAAACAATTCTCACCTAAATAACTTTTTAAATCTAAGACCAAAAGATTTTTTACAAAACGACTAAATATTTGGACAAAATGATGCGATTTCTCGAGCATGGAATGTTCGGGAAATTACTCGAAGGAATGGACCGTCTTGAATACTTTAAGGAACCGAAGTTATTTATGAACTCGTAAAAGTTTGCAAGTTCGGAAGTTCATCCAAGAACCAATAGACAAACAATTCTCAGGTAAATAAGTTTTTAATTGAAAGACCAAAACTTGTTTACAAATATCATAAACTATTTAGACCATATGATGCGATTCCCCGAGCATGGAATGTTTGGGAAATTGCTTTAAGGAATGGATCATCTTGAATACTTTAAGGAACCGAAGTTATTCAAGAACTCGTACAAGTTTGACAAGTTTGTCCAAAAACCAAAAGAGAATCAATTCTCACGTAAATAAGTTTCAATTTCAAAGACCAAAAGTTGTTTACAAAACCACAAACTATTTGGACCAAATGATGCGATTCTCCGAGCATGGAATGTTCAGAAAATTGCTCGAAGGAATGGATCGTCTTTACTATTTTAAGAAACCGACATTATAAAAGAAGTCACAAAAGTTTTACAAGTTCGGATGTTCATCCAAGAACCAAAAGAGAAACAATTCTCACGTAAGTAAGTTTTTAATTCAGAGACCAACAGTTGTATACAAAATTAAAAACTATTTGAACCAACTGATGTGATTGTTTAGAAAATTGCTTGACGGAATGGATCATCTTGAAAACTTTAAGGAACTGAAGTTATAAAATAACTCGTAAAAGTTTAACAAGTTTGGAAGTTCGGCCAAGAACCGATAGACAAATGATTCTCACGTAAATAAGTTTTTAAATCAAAGACCAAAAGCTGTTTACTAAATGTCAAACTATTTGGACCAAATGATGCGATTTCCCCAGCATGGAATGTTTGATAAATTTCTTGAAGGAATGGATCATCTTGAATAATTTAAGGAACCGAAGTTATCAAAGAACTCGTAAATGTTTGAAAAGTTCGGAAGTTCATCCAAGAACCAACAGAGAAACAATTCTCAGGTGAATAAGTTTTTAATTCAAAGACCAAAAGTTGTTTACAAAATAACAAACTATTTTGGACCAAATTATGTGAATGTTCTGAAAATTGCTCGATAAAATGGATCGTCTCGAATGCTCTAAGGGACCGATGTTATAGAAACACTCGTAAAAGTTTGACAAGTTTGGAAATTCAGCCAAGAACCAAGGGAGAAACAATTCTCACCTAAATAACTTTTTAAATCGAAGACCAAAAGATTTTTTACAAAACGACTAACTATTTGGACAAAATGATGCGATTTCTCGAGCATGGAATGTTCGGGAAATTACTCGAAGGTCTTGAATACTTTAAGGAACCGAAGTTATTTATGAACTCGTAAAACTTTGCAAGTTCGGAAGTTCATCCAAGAGCCAATAGACAAACAATTCTCAGGTAAATAAGTTTTTAATTGAAAGACCAAAACTTGTTTACAAATATCATAAACTATTTAGACCATATGATGCGATTCCCCGAGCATGGAATGTTTGGGAAATTGCTTTAAGGAATGGATCATCTTGAATACTTTAAGGAACCGAAGTTATTCAAGAACTCGTACAAGTTTGACAAGTTTGGAAGTTTGTCCAAAAACCAAGAGAGAATCAATTCTCACGTAAATAAGTTTCAATTTCAAAGACCAAAAGTTGTTTACAAAACCACAAACTATTTAGACCAAATGATGCGATTCTCCGAGCATGGAATGTTCAGAAAAATGCTCGAAGGAATGGATCTTCTTTACTATTTTAAGAAACCGATGTTATAAAAGAAGTCACAAAAGTTTTACAAGTTCGGATGTTCGTCCAAGAACCAAAAGAGAAACAATTCTCACGTAAGTAAGTTTTTAATTCAGAGACCAACAGTTGTATACAAAATTAAAAACTATTTGAACCAACTGATGTGATTGTTTAGAAAATTTTTTGACGGAATGGATCATCTTGAAAACTTTAAGGAACTGAAGCTATAAAATAACTTGTAAAAGTTTAACAAGTTTGGAAGTTCGGCCAAGAACCGATAGACAAATGATTCTCACGTAAATAAGTTTTTAAATCAAAGACCAAAAGCTGTTTACTAAATGTCAAACTATTTGGACCAAATGATGCGATTTCCCGAGCATGGAATGTTTGATAAATTTCTTGAAGGAATGGATCATCTTGAATAATTTAAGGAACCGAAGTTATCAAAGAACTCGTAAATGTTTGAAAAGTTCGGAAGTTCGTCCAAGAACCAACAGAGAAACAATTCTCAGGTGAATAAGTTTTTAATTCAAAGACCAAAAGTTGTTTACAAAATAACAAACTATTTTGGACCAAATTATGTGAATGTTCTGAAAATTGCTCGATAAAATGGATCGTCTCTAATGCTCTAAGGGACCGATGTTATAGAAACACTCGTAAAAGTTTGACAAGTTTGGAAATTCAGCCAAGAACCAAGGGAGAAACAATTCTCACCTAAATAACTTTTTAAATCGAAGACCAAAAGATTTTTTACAAAACGACTAACTATTTGGACAAAATGATGCGATTTCTCGAGCATGGAATGTTCGGGAAATTACTCGAAGGTCTTGAATACTTTAAGGAACCGAAGTTATTTATGAACTCGTAAAACTTTGCAAGTTCGGAAGTTCATCCAAGAACCAATAGACAAACAATTCTCAGGTAAATAAGTTTTTAATTGAAAGACCAAAACTTGTTTACAAATATCATAAACTATTTAGACCATATGATGCGATTCCCCGAGCATGGAATGTTTGGGAAATTGCTTTAAGGAATGGATCATCTTGAATACTTTAAGGAACCGAAGTTATTCAAGAACTCGTACAAGTTTGACAAGTTTGGAAGTTTGTCCAAAAACCAAGAGAGAATCAATTCTCACGTAAATAAGTTTCAATTTCAAAGACCAAAAGTTGTTTACAAAACCACAAACTATTTAGACCAAATGATGCGATTCTCCGAGCATGGAATGTTCAGAAAAATGCTCGAAGGAATGGATCTTCTTTACTATTTTAAGAAACCGATGTTATAAAAGAAGTCACAAAAGTTTTACAAGTTCGGATGTTCGTCCAAGAACCAAAAGAGAAACAATTCTCACGTAAGTAAGTTTTTAATTCAGAGACCAACAGTTGTATACAAAATTAAAAACTATTTGAACCAACTGATGTGATTGTTTAGAAAATTGCTTGACGGAATGGATCATCTTGAAAACTTTAAGGAACTGAAGCTATAAAATAACTCGTAAAAGTTTAACAAGTTTGAAAGTTCGGCCAAGAACCGATAGACAAATGATTCTCACGTAAATAAGTTTTTCAATCAAAGACCAAAAGCTGTTTACTAAACGTCAAACTATTTGGACCAAATGATGCGATTTCCCGAGCATGGAATGTTTGGAAAATTTCTTGAAGGAATGGATCATGTTGAATAATTTAAGGAACCGAAGTTATCAAAGAACTCGTAAATGTTTGAAAAGTTCGGAAGTTCGTCCAAGAACCAACAGAGAAACAATTCTCAGGTGAATAAGTTTTTAATTCAAAGACCAAAAGTTGTTTACAAAATAACAAACTATTTTGGACCAAATTATGTGAATGTTCTGAAAATTGCTCGATAAAATGGATCGTCTCGAATGCTCTAAGGGACCGATGTTATAGAAACACTCGTAAAAGTTTGACAAGTTTGGAAATTCAGCCAAGAACCAAGGGAGAAACAATTCTCACCTAAATAACTTTTTAAATCGAAGACCAAAAGATTTTTTACAAAACGACTAACTATTTGGACAAAATGATGCGATTTCTCGAGCATGGAATGTTCGGGAAATTACTCGAAGGTCTTGAATACTTTAAGGAACCGAAGTTATTTATGAACTCGTAAAACTTTGCAAGTTCGGAAGTTCATCCAAGAGCCAATAGACAAACAATTCTCAGGTAAATAAGTTTTTAATTGAAAGACCAAAACTTGTTTACAAATATCATAAACTATTTAGACCATATGATGCGATTCCCCGAGCATGGAATGTTTGGGAAATTGCTTTAAGGAATGGATCATCTTGAATACTTTAAGGAACCGAAGTTATTCAAGAACTCGTACAAGTTTGACAAGTTTGGAAGTTTGTCCAAAAACCAAGAGAGAATCAATTCTCACGTAAATAAGTTTCAATTTCAAAGACCAAAAGTTGTTTACAAAACCACAAACTATTTAGACCAAATGATGCGATTCTCCGAGCATGGAATGTTCAGAAAAATGCTCGAAGGAATGGATCTTCTTTACTATTTTAAGAAACCGATGTTATAAAAGAAGTCACAAAAGTTTTACAAGTTCGGATGTTCGTCCAAGAACCAAAAGAGAAACAATTCTCACGTAAGTAAGTTTTTAATTCAGAGACCAACAGTTGTATACAAAATTAAAAACTATTTGAACCAACTGATGTGATTGTTTAGAAAATTGCTTGACGGAATGGATCATCTTGAAAACTTTAAGGAACTGAAGCTATAAAATAACTCGTAAAAGTTTAACAAGTTTGAAAGTTCGGCCAAGAACCGATAGACAAATGATTCTCACGTAAATAAGTTTTTCAATCAAAGACCAAAAGCTGTTTACTAAACGTCAAACTATTTGGACCAAATGATGCGATTTCCCGAGCATGGAATGTTTGATAAATTTCTTGAAGGAATGGATCATGTTGAATAATTTAAGGAACCGAAGTTATCAAAGAACTCGTAAATGTTTGAAAAGTTCGGAAGTTCGTCCAAGAACCAACAGAGAAACAATTCTCAGGTGAATAAGTTTTTAATTCAAAGACCAAAAGTTGTTTACAAAATAACAAACTATTTTGGACCAAATTATGTGAATGTTCTGAAAATTGCTCGATAAAATGGATCGTCTCGAATGCTCTAAGGGACCGATGTTATAGAAACACTCGTAAAAGTTTGACAAGTTTGGAAATTCAGCCAAGAACCAAGGGAGAAACAATTCTCACCTAAATAACTTTTTAAATCGAAGACCAAAAGATTTTTTACAAAACGACTAACTATTTGGACAAAATGATGCGATTTCTCGAGCATGGAATGTTCGGGAAATTACTCGAAGGTCTTGAATACTTTAAGGAACCGAAGTTATTTATGAACTCGTAAAACTTTGCAAGTTCGGAAGTTCATCCAAGAGCCAATAGACAAACAATTCTCAGGTAAATAAGTTTTTAATTGAAAGACCAAAACTTGTTTACAAATATCATAAACTATTTAGACCATATGATGCGATTCCCCGAGCATGGAATGTTTGGGAAATTGCTTTAAGGAATGGATCATCTTGAATACTTTAAGGAACCGAAGTTATTCAAGAACTCGTACAAGTTTGACAAGTTTGGAAGTTTGTCCAAAAACCAAGAGAGAATCAATTCTCACGTAAATAAGTTTCAATTTCAAAGACCAAAAGTTGTTTACAAAACCACAAACTATTTAGACCAAATGATGCGATTCTCCGAGCATGGAATGTTCAGAAAAATGCTCGAAGGAATGGATCTTCTTTACTATTTTAAGAAACCGATGTTATAAAAGAAGTCACAAAAGTTTTACAAGTTCGGATGTTCGTCCAAGAACCAAAAGAGAAACAATTCTCACGTAAGTAAGTTTTTAATTCAGAGACCAACAGTTGTATACAAAATTAAAAACTATTTGAACCAACTGATGTGATTGTTTAGAAAATTGCTTGACGGAATGGATCATCTTGAAAACTTTAAGGAACTGAAGCTATAAAATAACTCGTAAAAGTTTAACAAGTTTGAAAGTTCGGCCAAGAACCGATAGACAAATGATTCTCACGTAAATAAGTTTTTCAATCAAAGACCAAAAGCTGTTTACTAAACGTCAAACTATTTGGACCAAATGATGCGATTTCCCGAGCATGGAATGTTTGATAAATTTCTTGAAGGAATGGATCATGTTGAATAATTTAAGGAACCGAAGTTATCAAAGAACTCGTAAATGTTTGAAAAGTTCGGAAGTTCGTCCAAGAACCAACAGAGAAACAATTCTCAGGTGAATAAGTTTTTAATTCAAAGACCAAAAGTTGTTTACAAAATAACAAACTATTTTGGACCAAATTATGTGAATGTTCTGAAAATTGCTCGATAAAATGGATCGTCTCGAATGCTCTAAGGGACCGATGTTATAGAAACACTCGTAAAAGTTTGACAAGTTTGGAAATTCAGCCAAGAACCAAGGGAGAAACAATTCTCACCTAAATAACTTTTTAAATCGAAGACCAAAAGATTTTTTACAAAACGACTAACTATTTGGACAAAATGATGCGATTTCTCGAGCATGGAATGTTCGGGAAATTACTCGAAGGTCTTGAATACTTTAAGGAACCGAAGTTATTTATGAACTCGTAAAACTTTGCAAGTTCGGAAGTTCATCCAAGAACCAATAGACAAACAATTCTCAGGTAAATAAGTTTTTAATTGAAAGACCAAAACTTGTTTACAAATATCATAAACTATTTAGACCATATGATGCGATTCCCCGAGCATGGAATGTTTGGGAAATTGCTTTAAGGAATGGATCATCTTGAATACTTTAAGGAACCGAAGTTATTCAAGAACTCGTACAAGTTTGACAAGTTTGTCCAAAAACCAAAAGAGAATCAATTCTCACGTAAATAAGTTTCAATTTCAAAGACCAAAAGTTGTTTACAAAACCACAAACTATTTGGACCAAATGATGCGATTCTCCGAGCATGGAATGTTCAGAAAATTGCTCGAAGGAATGGATCTTCTTTACTATTTTAAGAAACCGATGTTATAAAAGAAGTCACAAAAGTTTTACAAGTTCGGATGTTCGTCCAAGAACCAAAAGAGAAACAATTCTCACGTAAGTAAGTTTTTAATTCAGAGACCAACAGTTGTATACAAAATTAAAAACTATTTGAACCAACTGATGTGATTGTTTAGAAAATTTTTTGACGGAATGGATCATCTTGAAAACTTTAAGGAACTGAAGCTATAAAATAACTTGTAAAAGTTTAACAAGTTTGAAAGTTCGGCCAAGAACCGATAGACAAATGATTCTCACGTAAATAAGTTTTTAAATCAAAGACCAAAAGCTGTTTACTAAACGTTAAACTATTTGGACCAAATGATGCGATTTCCCGAGCATGGAATGTTTGGAAAATTTCTTGAAGGAATGGATCATGTTGAATAATTTAAGGAACCGAAGTTATCAAAGAACTCGTAAATGTTTGAAAAGTTCGGAAGTTCGTCCAAGAACCAACAGAGAAACAATTCTCAGGTGAATAAGTTTTTAATTCAAAGACCAAAAGTTGTTTACAAAATAACAAACTATTTTGGACCAAATTATGTGAATGTTCTGAAAATTGCTCGATAAAATGGATCGTCTCGAATGCTCTAAGGGACCGATGTTATAGAAACACTCGTAAAAGTTTGACAAGTTTGGAAATTCAGCCAAGAACCAAGGGAGAAACAATTCTCACCTAAATAACTTTTTAAATCTAAGACCAAAAGATTTTTTACAAAACGACTAAATATTTGGACAAAATGATGCGATTTCTCGAGCATGGAATGTTCGGGAAATTACTCGAAGGAATGGACCGTCTTGAATACTTTAAGGAACCGAAGTTATTTATGAACTCGTAAAAGTTTGCAAGTTCGGAAGTTCATCCAAGAACCAATAGACAAACAATTCTCAGGTAAATAAGTTTTTAATTGAAAGACCAAAACTTGTTTACAAATATCATAAACTATTTAGACCATATGATGCGATTCCCCGAGCATGGAATGTTTGGGAAATTGCTTTAAGGAATGGATCATCTTGAATACTTTAAGGAACCGAAGTTATTCAAGAACTCGTACAAGTTTGACAAGTTTGTCCAAAAACCAAGAGAGAATCAATTCTCACGTAAATAAGTTTCAATTTCAAAGACCAAAAGTTGTTTACAAAACCACAAACTATTTAGACCAAATGATGCGATTCTCCGAGCATGGAATGTTCAGAAAAATGCTCGAAGGAATGGATCTTCTTTACTATTTTAAGAAACCGATGTTATAAAAGAAGTCACAAAAGTTTTACAAGTTCGGATGTTCGTCCAAGAACCAAAAGAGAAACAATTCTCACGTAAGTAAGTTTTTAATTCAGAGACCAACAGTTGTATACAAAATTAAAAACTATTTGAACCAACTGATGTGATTGTTTAGAAAATTGCTTGACGGAATGGATCATCTTGAAAACTTTAAGGAACTGAAGCTATAAAATAACTCGTAAAAGTTTAACAAGTTTGAAAGTTCGGCCAAGAACCGATAGACAAATGATTCTCACGTAAATAAGTTTTTCAATCAAAGACCAAAAGCTGTTTACTAAACGTCAAACTATTTGGACCAAATGATGCGATTTCCCGAGCATGGAATGTTTGATAAATTTCAAGAAGGAATGGATCATGTTGAATAATTTAAGGAACCGAAGTTATCAAAGAACTCGTAAATGTTTGCAAAGTTCGGAAGTTCGTCCAAGAACCAACAGAGAAACAATTCTCAGGTGAATAAGTTTTTAATTCAAAGACCAAAAGTTGTTTACAAAATAACAAACTATTTTGGACCAAATTATGTGAATGTTCTGAAAATTGCTCGATAAAATGGATCGTCTCGAATGCTCTAAGGGACCGATGTTATAGAAACACTCGTAAAAGTTTGACAAGTTTGGAAATTCAGCCAAGAACCAAGGGAGAAACAATTCTCACCTAAATAACTTTTTAAATCGAAGACCAAAAGATTTTTTACAAAACGACTAACTATTTGGACAAAATGATGCGATTTCTCGAGCATGGAATGTTCGGGAAATTACTCGAAGGTCTTGAATACTTTAAGGAACCGAAGTTATTTATGAACTCGTAAAACTTTGCAAGTTCGGAAGTTCATCCAAGAGCCAATAGACAAACAATTCTCAGGTAAATAAGTTTTTAATTGAAAGACCAAAACTTGTTTACAAATATCATAAACTATTTAGACCATATGATGCGATTCCCCGAGCATGGAATGTTTGGGAAATTGCTTTAAGGAATGGATCATCTTGAATACTTTAAGGAACCGAAGTTATTCAAGAACTCGTACAAGTTTGACAAGTTTGGAAGTTTGTCCAAAAACCAAGAGAGAATCAATTCTCACGTAAATAAGTTTCAATTTCAAAGACCAAAAGTTGTTTACAAAACCACAAACTATTTAGACCAAATGATGCGATTCTCCGAGCATGGAATGTTCAGAAAAATGCTCGAAGGAATGGATCTTCTTTACTATTTTAAGAAACCGATGTTATAAAAGAAGTCACAAAAGTTTTACAAGTTCGGATGTTCGTCCAAGAACCAAAAGAGAAACAATTCTCACGTAAGTAAGTTTTTAATTCAGAGACCAACAGTTGTATACAAAATTAAAAACTATTTGAACCAACTGATGTGATTGTTTAGAAAATTGCTTGACGGAATGGATCATCTTGAAAACTTTAAGGAACTGAAGCTATAAAATAACTCGTAAAAGTTTAACAAGTTTGAAAGTTCGGCCAAGAACCGATAGACAAATGATTCTCACGTAAATAAGTTTTTCAATCAAAGACCAAAAGCTGTTTACTAAACGTTAAACTATTTGGACCAAATGATGCGATTTCCCGAGCATGGAATGTTTGGAAAATTTCTTGAAGGAATGGATCATGTTGAATAATTTAAGGAACCGAAGTTATCAAAGAACTCGTAAATGTTTGAAAAATTCGGAAGTTCATCCAAGAACCAACAGAGAAACAATTCTCAGGTGAATAAGTTTTTAATTCAAAGACCAAAAGTTGTTTACAAAATAACAAACTATTTTGGACCAAATTATGTGAATGTTCTGAAAATTGCTCGATAAAATGGATCGTCTCGAATGCTCTAAGGGACCGATGTTATAGAAACACTCGTAAAAGTTTGACAAGTTTGGAAATTCAGCCAAGAACCAAGGGAGAAACAATTCTCACCTAAATAACTTTTTAAATCGAAGACCAAAAGATTTTTTACAAAACGACTAACTATTTGGACAAAATGATGCGATTTCTCGAGCATGGAATGTTCGGGAAATTACTCGAAGGTCTTGAATACTTTAAGGAACCGAAGTTATTTATGAACTCGTAAAACTTTGCAAGTTCGGAAGTTCATCCAAGAGCCAATAGACAAACAATTCTCAGGTAAATAAGTTTTTAATTGAAAGACCAAAACTTGTTTACAAATATCATAAACTATTTAGACCATATGATGCGATTCCCCGAGCATGGAATGTTTGGGAAATTGCTTTAAGGAATGGATCATCTTGAATACTTTAAGGAATCGAAGTTATTCAAGAACTCGTACAAGTTTGACAAGTTTGGAAGTTTGTCCAAAAACCAAAAGAGAATCAATTCTCACGTAAATAAGTTTCAATTTCAAAGACCAAAAGTTGTTTACAAAACCACAAACTATTTGGACCAAATGATGCGATTCTCCGAGCATGGAATGTTCAGAAAATTGCTCGAAGGAATGGATCGTCTTTACTATTTTAAGAAACCGATGTTATAAAAGAAGTCACAAAAGTTTTACAAGTTCGGATGTTCGTCCAAGAACCAAAAGAGAAACAATTCTCACGTAAGTAAGTTTTTAATTCAGAGACCAACAGTTGTATACAAAATTAAAAACTATTTGAACCAACTGATGTGATTGTTTAGAAAATTGCTTGACGGAATGGATCATCTTGAAAACTTTAAGGAACTGAAGTTATAAAATAACTCGTAAAAGTTTAACAAGTTTGGAAGTTCGGCCAAGAACCGATAGACAAATGATTCTCACGTAAATAAGTTTTTAAATCAAAGACCAAAAGCTGTTTACTAAATGTCAAACTATTTGGACCAAATGATGCGATTTCCCCAGCATGGAATGTTTGATAAATTTCTTGAAGGAATGGATCATCTTGAATAATTTAAGGAACCGAAGTTATCAAAGAACTCGTAAATGTTTGAAAAGTTCGGAAGTTCGTCCAAGAACCAACAGAGAAACAATTCTCAGGTGAATAAGTTTTTAATTCAAAGACCAAAAGTTGTTTACAAAATAACAAACTATTTTGGACCAAATTATGTGAATGTTCTGAAAATTGCTCGATAAAATGGATCGTCTCTAATGCTCTAAAGGACCGATGTTATAGAAACACTCGTAAAAGTTTGACAAGTTTGGAAATTCAGCCAAGAACCAAGGGAGAAACAATTCTCACCTAAATAACTTTTTAAATCGAAGACCAAAAGATTTTTTACAAAACGACTAACTATTTGGACAAAATGATGCGATTTCTCGAGCATGGAATGTTCGGGAAATTACTCGAAGGTCTTGAATACTTTAAGGAACCGAAGTTATTTATGAACTCGTAAAACTTTGCAAGTTCGGAAGTTCATCCAAGAGCCAATAGACAAACAATTCTCAGGTAAATAAGTTTTTAATTGAAAGACCAAAACTTGTTTACAAATATCATAAACTATTTAGACCATATGATGCGATTCCCCGAGCATGGAATGTTTGGGAAATTGCTTTAAGGAATGGATCATCTTGAATACTTTAAGGAACCGAAGTTATTCAAGAACTCGTACAAGTTTGACAAGTTTGGAAGTTTGTCCAAAAACCAAGAGAGAATCAATTCTCACGTAAATAAGTTTCAATTTCAAAGACCAAAAGTTGTTTACAAAACCACAAACTATTTAGACCAAATGATGCGATTCTCCGAGCATGGAATGTTCAGAAAAATGCTCGAAGGAATGGATCTTCTTTACTATTTTAAGAAACCGATGTTATAAAAGAAGTCACAAAAGTTTTACAAGTTCGGATGTTCGTCCAAGAACCAAAAGAGAAACAATTCTCACGTAAGTAAGTTTTTAATTCAGAGACCAACAGTTGTATACAAAATTAAAAACTATTTGAACCAACTGATGTGATTGTTTAGAAAATTGCTTGACGGAATGGATCATCTTGAAAACTTTAAGGAACTGAAGCTATAAAATAACTCGTAAAAGTTTAACAAGTTTGAAAGTTCGGCCAAGAACCGATAGACAAATGATTCTCACGTAAATAAGTTTTTCAATCAAAGACCAAAAGCTGTTTACTAAACGTCAAACTATTTGGACCAAATGATGCGATTTCCCGAGCATGGAATGTTTGATAAATTTCTTGAAGGAATGGATCATGTTGAATAATTTAAGGAACCGAAGTTATCAAAGAACTCGTAAATGTTTGCAAAGTTCGGAAGTTCGTCCAAGAACCAACAGAGAAACAATTCTCAGGTGAATAAGTTTTTAATTCAAAGACCAAAAGTTGTTTACAAAATAACAAACTATTTTGGACTAAATTATGTGAATGTTCTGAAAATTGCTCGATAAAATGGATCGTCTCGAATGCTCTAAGGGACCGATGTTATAGAAACACTCGTAAAAGTTTGACAAGTTTGGAAATTCAGCCAAGAACCAAGGGAGAAACAATTCTCACCTAAATAACTTTTTAAATCGAAGACCAAAAGATTTTTTACAAAACGACTAACTATTTGGACAAAATGATGCGATTTCTCGAGCATGGAATGTTCGGGAAATTACTCGAAGGTCTTGAATACTTTAAGGAACCGAAGTTATTTATGAACTCGTAAAACTTTGCAAGTTCGGAAGTTCATCCAAGAGCCAATAGACAAACAATTCTCAGGTAAATAAGTTTTTAATTGAAAGACCAAAACTTGTTTACAAATATCATAAACTATTTAGACCATATGATGCGATTCCCCGAGCATGGAATGTTTGGGAAATTGCTTTAAGGAATGGATCATCTTGAATACTTTAAGGAACCGAAGTTATTCAAGAACTCGTACAAGTTTGACAAGTTTGGAAGTTTGTCCAAAAACCAAGAGAGAATCAATTCTCACGTAAATAAGTTTCAATTTCAAAGACCAAAAGTTGTTTACAAAACCACAAACTATTTAGACCAAATGATGCGATTCTCCGAGCATGGAATGTTCAGAAAAATGCTCGAAGGAATGGATCTTCTTTACTATTTTAAGAAACCGATGTTATAAAAGAAGTCACAAAAGTTTTACAAGTTCGGATGTTCGTCCAAGAACCAAAAGAGAAACAATTCTCACGTAAGTAAGTTTTTAATTCAGAGACCAACAGTTGTATACAAAATTAAAAACTATTTGAACCAACTGATGTGATTGTTTAGAAAATTGCTTGACGGAATGGATCATCTTGAAAACTTTAAGGAACTGAAGCTATAAAATAACTCGTAAAAGTTTAACAAGTTTGAAAGTTCGGCCAAGAACCGATAGACAAATGATTCTCACGTAAATAAGTTTTTCAATCAAAGACCAAAAGCTGTTTACTAAACGTCAAACTATTTGGACCAAATGATGCGATTTCCCGAGCATGGAATGTTTGATAAATTTCAAGAAGGAATGGATCATGTTGAATAATTTAAGGAACCGAAGTTATCAAAGAACTCGTAAATGTTTGCAAAGTTCGGAAGTTCGTCCAAGAACCAACAGAGAAACAATTCTCAGGTGAATAAGTTTTTAATTCAAAGACCAAAAGTTGTTTACAAAATAACAAACTATTTTGGACCAAATTATGTGAATGTTCTGAAAATTGCTCGATAAAATGGATCGTCTCGAATGCTCTAAGGGACCGATGTTATAGAAACACTCGTAAAAGTTTGACAAGTTTGGAAATTCAGCCAAGAACCAAGGGAGAAACAATTCTCACCTAAATAACTTTTTAAATCGAAGACCAAAAGATTTTTTACAAAACGACTAACTATTTGGACAAAATGATGCGATTTCTCGAGCATGGAATGTTCGGGAAATTACTCGAAGGTCTTGAATACTTTAAGGAACCGAAGTTATTTATGAACTCGTAAAACTTTGCAAGTTCGGAAGTTCATCCAAGAGCCAATAGACAAACAATTCTCAGGTAAATAAGTTTTTAATTGAAAGACCAAAACTTGTTTACAAATATCATAAACTATTTAGACCATATGATGCGATTCCCCGAGCATGGAATGTTTGGGAAATTGCTTTAAGGAATGGATCATCTTGAATACTTTAAGGAACCGAAGTTATTCAAGAACTCGTACAAGTTTGACAAGTTTGGAAGTTTGTCCAAAAACCAAGAGAGAATCAATTCTCACGTAAATAAGTTTCAATTTCAAAGACCAAAAGTTGTTTACAAAACCACAAACTATTTAGACCAAATGATGCGATTCTCCGAGCATGGAATGTTCAGAAAAATGCTCGAAGGAATGGATCTTCTTTACTATTTTAAGAAACCGATGTTATAAAAGAAGTCACAAAAGTTTTACAAGTTCGGATGTTCGTCCAAGAACCAAAAGAGAAACAATTCTCACGTAAGTAAGTTTTTAATTCAGAGACCAACAGTTGTATACAAAATTAAAAACTATTTGAACCAACTGATGTGATTGTTTAGAAAATTGCTTGACGGAATGGATCATCTTGAAAACTTTAAGGAACTGAAGTTATAAAATAACTCGTAAAAGTTTAACAAGTTTGGAAGTTCGGCCAAGAACCGATAGACAAATGATTCTCACGTAAATAAGTTTTTAAATCAAAGACCAAAAGCTGTTTACTAAATGTCAAACTATTTGGACCAAATGATGCGATTTCCCGAGCATGGAATGTTTGGAAAATTTCTTGAAGGAATGGATCATGTTGAATAATTTAAGGAACCGAAGTTATCAAAGAACTCGTAAATGTTTGAAAAGTTCGGAAGTTCGTCCAAGAACCAACAGAGAAACAATTCTCAGGTGAATAAGTTTTTAATTCAAAGACCAAAAGTTGTTTACAAAATAACAAACTATTTTGGACCAAATTATGTGAATGTTCTGAAAATTGCTCGATAAAATGGATCGTCTCGAATGCTCTAAGGGACCGATGTTATAGAAACACTCGTAAAAGTTTGACAAGTTTGGAAATTCAGCCAAGAACCAAGGGAGAAACAATTCTCACCTAAATAACTTTTTAAATCTAAGACCAAAAGATTTTTTACAAAACGACTAAATATTTGGACAAAATGATGCGATTTCTCGAGCATGGAATGTTCGGGAAATTACTCGAAGGAATGGACCGTCTTGAATACTTTAAGGAACCGAAGTTATTTATGAACTCGTAAAACTTTGCAAGTTCGGAAGTTCATCCAAGAACCAATAGACAAACAATTCTCAGGTAAATAAGTTTTTAATTGAAAGACCAAAACTTGTTTACAAATATCATAAACTATTTAGACCATATGATGCGATTCCCCGAGCATGGAATGTTTGGGAAATTGCTTTAAGGAATGGATCATCTTGAATACTTTAAGGAACCGAAGTTACTCAAGAACTCGTACAAGTTTGACAAGTTTGTCCAAAAACCAAAAGAGAATCAATTCTCACGTAAATAAGTTTCAATTTCAAAGACCAAAACTTGTTTACAAAACCACAAACTATTTGGACCAAATGATGCGATTCTCCGAGCATGGAATGTTCAGAAAATTGCTCGAAGGAATGGATCGTCTTTACTATTTTAAGAAACCGATGTTATAAAAGAAGTCACAAAAGTTTTACAAGTTCGGATGTTCATCCAAGAACCAAAAGAGAAACAATTCTCACGTAAGTAAGTTTTTAATTCAGAGACCAACAGTTGTATACAAAATTAAAAACTATTTGAACCAACTGATGTGATTGTTTAGAAAATTGCTTGACGGAATGGATCATCTTGAAAACTTTAAGGAACTGAAGTTATAAAATAACTCGTAAAAGTTTAACAAGTTTGGAAGTTCGGCCAAGAACCGATAGACAAATGATTCTCACGTAAATAAGTTTTTAAATCAAAGACCAAAAGCTGTTTACTAAATGTCAAACTATTTGGACCAAATGATGCGATTTCCCGAGCATGGAATGTTTGGAAAATTTCTTGAAGGAATGGATCATGTTGAATAATTTAAGGAACCGAAGTTATCAAAGAACTCGTAAATGTTTGAAAAGTTCGGAAGTTCGTCCAAGAACCAACAGAGAAACAATTCTCAGGTGAATAAGTTTTTAATTCAAAGACCAAAAGTTGTTTACAAAATAACAAACTATTTTGGACCAAATTATGTGAATGTTCTGAAAATTGCTCGATAAAATGGATCGTCTCGAATGCTCTAAGGGACCGATGTTATAGAAACACTCGTAAAAGTTTGACAAGTTTGGAAATTCAGCCAAGAACCAAGGGAGAAACAATTCTCACCTAAATAACTTTTTAAATCTAAGACCAAAAGATTTTTTACAAAACGACTAAATATTTGGACAAAATGATGGGATTTCTCGAGCATGGAATGTTCGGGAAATTACTCGAAGGAATGGACCGTCTTGAATACTTTAAGGAACCGAAGTTATTTAAGAACTCGTAAAACTTTGCAAGTTCGGAAGTTCATCCAAGAACCAATAGACAAACAATTCTCAGGTAAATAAGTTTTTAATTGAAAGACCAAAACTTGTTTACAAATATCATAAACTATTTAGACCATATGATGCGATTCCCCGAGCATGGAATGTTTGGGAAATTGCTTTAAGGAATGGATCATCTTGAATACTTTAAGGAACCGAAGTTATTCAAGAACTCGTACAAGTTTGACAAGTTTGTCCAAAAACCAAAAGAGAATCAATTCTCACGTAAATAAGTTTCAATTTCAAAGACCAAAAGTTGTTTACAAAACCACAAACTATTTGGACCAAATGATGCGATTCTCCGAGCATGGAATGTTCAGAAAATTGCTCGAAGGAATGGATCGTCTTTACTATTTTAAGAAACCGATGTTATAAAAGAAGTCACAAAAGTTTTACAAGTTCGGATGTTCGTCCAAGAACCAAAAGAGAAACAATTCTCACGTAAGTAAGTTTTTAATTCAGAGACCAACAGTTGTATACAAAATTAAAAACTATTTGAACCAACTGATGTGATTGTTTAGAAAATTGCTTGACGGAATGGATCATCTTGAAAACTTTAAGGAACTGAAGTTATAAAATAACTCGTAAAAGTTTAACAAGTTTGAAAGTTCGGCCAAGAACCGATAGACAAATGATTCTCACGTAAATAAGTTTTTAAATCAAAGACCAAAAGCTGTTTACTAAACGTCAAACTATTTGGACCAAATGATGCGATTTCCCGAGCATGGAATGTTTGGAAAATTTCTTGAAGGAATGGATCATGTTGAATAATTTAAGGAACCGAAGTTATCAAAGAACTCGTAAATGTTTGAAAAGTTCGGAAGTTCGTCCAAGAACCAACAGAGAAACAATTCTCAGGTGAATAAGTTTTTAATTCAAAGACCAAAAGTTGTTTACAAAATAACAAACCATTTTGGACCAAATTATGTGAATGTTCTGAAAATTGCTCGATAAAATGGATCGTCTCGAATGCTCTAAGGGACCGATGTTATAGAAACACTCGTAAAAGTTTGACAAGTTTGGAAATTCAGCCAAGAACCAAGGGAGAAACAATTCTCACCTAAATAACTTTTTAAATCGAAGACCAAAAGATTTTTTACAAAACGACTAACTATTTGGACAAAATGATGCGATTTCTCGAGCATGGAATGTTCGGGAAATTACTCGAAGGTCTTGAATACTTTAAGGAACCGAAGTTATTTATGAACTCGTAAAACTTTGCAAGTTCAGAAGTTCATCCAAGAACCAATAGACAAACAATTCTCAGGTAAATAAGTTTTTAATTGAAAGACCAAAACTTGTTTACAAATATCATAAACTATTTAGACCATATGATGCGATTCCCCGAGCATGGAATGTTTGGGAAATTGCTTTAAGGAATGGATCATCTTGAATACTTTAAGGAACCGAAGTTATTCAAGAACTCGTACAAGTTTGACAAGTTTGTCCAAAAACCAAAAGAGAATCAATTCTCACGTAAATAAGTTTCAATTTCAAAGACCAAAAGTTGTTTACAAAACCACAAACTATTTGGACCAAATGATGCGATTCTCCGAGCATGGAATGTTCAGAAAATTGCTCGAAGGAATGGATCGTCTTTACTATTTTAAGAAACCGATGTTATAAAAGAAGTCACAAAAGTTTTACAAGTTCGGATGTTCGTCCAAGAACCAAAAGAGAAACAATTCTCACGTAAGTAAGTTTTTAATTCAGAGACCAACAGTTGTATACAAAATTAAAAACTATTTGAACCAACTGATGTGATTGTTTAGAAAATTGCTTGACGGAATGGATCATCTTGAAAACTTTAAGGAACTGAAGTTATAAAATAACTCGTAAAAGTTTAACAAGTTTGAAAGTTCGGCCAAGAACCGATAGACAAATGATTCTCACGTAAATAAGTTTTTAAATCAAAGACCAAAAGCTGTTTACTAAACGTCAAACTATTTGGACCAAATGATGCGATTTCCCGAGCATGGAATGTTTGGAAAATTTCTTGAAGGAATGGATCATGTTGAATAATTTAAGGAACCGAAGTTATCAAAGAACTCGTAAATGTTTGAAAAGTTCGGAAGTTCGTCCAAGAACCAACAGAGAAACAATTCTCAGGTGAATAAGTTTTTAATTCAAAGACCAAAAGTTGTTTACAAAATAACAAACCATTTTGGACCAAATTATGTGAATGTTCTGAAAATTGCTCGATAAAATGGATCGTCTCGAATGCTCTAAGGGACCGATGTTATAGAAACACTCGTAAAAGTTTGACAAGTTTGGAAATTCAGCCAAGAACCAAGGGAGAAACAATTCTCACCTAAATAACTTTTTAAATCTAAGACCAAAAGATTTTTTACAAAACGACTAAATATTTGGACAAAATGATGCGATTTCTCGAGCATGGAATGTTCGGGAAATTACTCGAAGGAATGGACCGTCTTGAATACTTTAAGGAACCGAAGTTATTTAAGAACTCGTAAAAGTTTGCAAGTTCGGAAGTTCATCCAAGAACCAATAGACAAACAATTCTCAGGTAAATAAGTTTTTAATTGAAAGACCAAAACTTGTTTACAAATATCATAAACTATTTAGACCATATGATGCGATTCCCCGAGCATGGAATGTTTGGGAAATTGCTTTAAGGAATGGATCATCTTGAATACTTTAAGGAACCGAAGTTATTCAAGAACTCGTACAAGTTTGACAAGTTTGGAAGTTTGTCCAAAAACCAAGAGAGAATCAATTCTCACGTAAATAAGTTTCAATTTCAAAGACCAAAAGTTGTTTACAAAACCACAAACTATTTGGACCAAATGATGCGATTCTCCGAGCGTGGAATGTTCAGAAAATTGCTCGAAGGAATGGATCGTCTTTACTATTTTAAGAAACCGATGTTATAAAAGAAGTCACAAAAGTTTTACAAGTTCGGATGTTCGTCCAAGAACCAAAAGAGAAACAATTCTCACGTAAGTAAGTTTTTAATTCAGAGACCAACAGTTGTATACAAAATTAAAAACTATTTGAACCAACTGATGTGATTGTTTAGAAAATTGCTTGACGGAATGGATCATCTTGAAAACTTTAAGGAACTGAAGTTATAAAATAACTCGTAAAAGTTTAACAAGTTTGGAAGTTCGGCCAAGAACCGATAGACAAATGATTCTCACGTAAATAAGTTTTTAAATCAAAGACCAAAAGCTGTTTACTAAATGTCAAACTATTTGGACCAAATGATGCGATTTCCCCAGCATGGAATGTTTGATAAATTTCTTGAAGGAATGGATCATGTTGAATAATTTAAGGAACCGAAGTTATCAAAGAACTCGTAAATGTTTGAAAAGTTCGGAAGTTCGTCCAAGAACCAACAGAGAAACAATTCTCAGGTGAATAAGTTTTTAATTCAAAGACCAAAAGTTGTTTACAAAATAACAAACTATTTTGGACCAAATTATGTGAATGTTCTGAAAATTGCTCGATAAAATGGATCGTCTCTAATGCTCTAAAGGACCGATGTTATAGAAACACTCGTAAAAGTTTGACAAGTTTGGAAATTCAGCCAAGAACCAAGGGAGAAACAATTCTCACCTAAATAACTTTTTAAATCTAAGACCAAAAGATTTTTTACAAAACGACTAACTATTTGGACAAAATGATGCGATTTCTCGAGCATGGAATGTTCGGGAAATTACTCGAAGGTCTTGAATACTTTAAGGAACCGAAGTTATTTATGAACTCGTAAAACTTTGCAAGTTCGGAAGTTCATCCAAGAGCCAATAGACAAACAATTCTCAGGTAAATAAGTTTTTAATTGAAAGACCAAAACTTGTTTACAAATATCATAAACTATTTAGACCATATGATGCGATTCCCCGAGCATGGAATGTTTGGGAAATTGCTTTAAGGAATGGATCATCTTGAATACTTTAAGGAACCGAAGTTATTCAAGAACTCGTACAAGTTTGACAAGTTTGGAAGTTTGTCCAAAAACCAAGAGAGAATCAATTCTCACGTAAATAAGTTTCAATTTCAAAGACCAAAAGTTGTTTACAAAACCACAAACTATTTAGACCAAATGATGCGATTCTCCGAGCATGGAATGTTCAGAAAAATGCTCGAAGGAATGAATCTTCTTTACTATTTTAAGAAACCGATGTTATAAAAGAAGTCACAAAAGTTTTACAAGTTCGGATGTTCGTCCAAGAACCAAAAGAGAAACAATTCTCACGTAAGTAAGTTTTTAATTCAGAGACCAACAGTTGTATACAAAATTAAAAACTATTTGAACCAACTGATGTGATTGTTTAGAAAATTGCTTGACGGAATGGATCATCTTGAAAACTTTAAGGAACTGAAGCTATAAAATAACTCGTAAAAGTTTAACAAGTTTGAAAGTTCGGCCAAGAACCGATAGACAAATGATTCTCACGTAAATAAGTTTTTCAATCAAAGACCAAAAGCTGTTTACTAAACGTTAAACTATTTGGACCAAATGATGCGATTTCCCGAGCATGGAATGTTTGGAAAATTTCTTGAAGGAATGGATCATGTTGAATAATTTAAGGAACCGAAGTTATCAAAGAACTCGTAAATGTTTGAAAAGTTCGGAAGTTCGTCCAAGAACCAACAGAGAAACAATTCTCAGGTCAATAAGTTTTTAATTCAAAGACCAAAAGTTGTTAACAAAATAACAAACTATTTTGGACCAAATTATGTGAATGTTCTGAAAATTGCTCGATAAAATGGATCGTCTCGAATGCTCTAAGGGACCGATGTTATAGAAACACTCGTAAAAGTTTGACAAGTTTGGAAATTCAGCCAAGAACCAAGGGAGAAACAATTCTCACCTAAATAACTTTTTAAATCGAAGACCAAAAGATTTTTTACAAAACGACTAACTATTTGGACAAAATGATGCGATTTCTCGAGCATGGAATGTTCCGGAAATTACTCGAAGGTCTTGAATACTTTAAGGAACCGAAGTTAATTATGAACTCGTAAAACTTTGCAAGTTCGGAAGTTCATCCAAGAACCAATAGACAAACAATTCTCAGGTAAATAAGTTTTTAATTGAAAGACCAAAACTTGTTTACAAATATCATAAAATATTTAGACCATATGATGCGATTCCCCGAGAATGGAATGTTTGGAAAATTGCTTTAAGGAATGGATCATCTTGAATACTTTAAGGAACCGAAGTTATTCAAGAACTCGTACAAGTTTGACAAGTTTGGAAGTTTGTCCAAAAACCAAGAGAGAATCAATTCTCACGTAAATAAGTTTCAATTTCAAAGACCAAAAGTTGTTTACAAAACCACAAACTATTTGGACCAAATGATGCGATTCTCCGAGCATGGAATGTTCAGAAAATTGCTCGAAGGAATGGATCGTCTTTAATACTTTAAGAAACCGAAGTTACAAAAGAACTCACAAAAGTTTTACAAGTTCGGATGTTCGTCCAAGAACCAAAAGAGAAACAATTCTCTCGTAAATAAAATTTTAATTCAGAGACCAACAGTTGTATACAAAATTAAAAACTATTTGAACCAACTGATGTGATTGTTTAGAAAATTGCTTGACGGAATGGATCATCTTGAAAACTTTAAGGAACTGAAGTTATAAAATAACTCGTAAAAGTTTAACAAGTTTGAAAGTTCGGCCAAGAACCGATAGACAAATGATTCTCACGTAAATAAGTTTTTAAATCAAAGACCAAAAGCTGTTTACTAAACGTTAAACTATTTGGACCAAATGATGCGATTTCCCGAGCATGGAATGTTTGGAAATTTTCTTGAAGGAATGGATCATCTTGAATAATTTAAGGAACCGAAGTTATCAAAGAACTCGTAAATGTTTGAAAAGTTCGGAAGTTCGTCCAAGAACCAACAGAGAAACAATTCTCAGGTGAATAAGTTTTTAATTCAAAGACCAAAAGTTGTTTACAAAATAACAAACTATTTTGGACCAAATTATGTGAATGTTCTGAAAATTGCTCGATAAAATGGATCGTCTCGAATGCTCTAAGGGACCGATGTTATAGAAACACTCGTAAAAGTTTGACAAGTTTGGAAATTCAGCCAAGAACCAAGGGAGAAACAATTCTCACCTAAATAACTTTTTAAATCGAAGACCAAAAGATTTTTTACAAAACGACTAACTATTTGGACAAAATGATGCGATTTCTCGAGCATGGAATGTTCCGGAAATTACTCGAAGGTCTTGAATACTTTAAGGAACCGAAGTTATTTATGAACTCGTAAAACTTTGCAAGTTCAGAAGTTCATCCAAGAACCAATAGACAAACAATTCTCAGGTAAATAAGTTTTTAATTGAAAGACCAAAACTTGTTTACAAATATCATAAACTATTTAGACCATATGATGCGATTCCCCGAGCATGGAATGTTTGGGAAATTGCTTTAAGGAATGGATCATCTTGAATACTTTAAGGAACCGAAGTTATTCAAGAACTCGTACAAGTTTGACAAGTTTGGAAGTTTGTCCAAAAACCAAGAGAGAATCAATTCTCACGTAAATAAGTTTCAATTTCAAAGACCAAAAGTTGTTTACAAAACCACAAACTATTTGGACCAAATGATGCGATTCTCCGAGCATGGAATGTTCAGAAAATTGCTCGAAGGAATGGATCGTCTTTAATACTTTAAGAAACCGAAGTTACAAAAGAACTCACAAAAGTTTTACAAGTTCGGATGTTCGTCCAAGAACCAAAAGAGAAACAATTCTCTCGTAAATAAAATTTTAATTCAGAGACCAACAGTTGTATACAAAATTAAAAACTATTTGAACCAACTGATGTGATTGTTTAGAAAATTGCTTGACGGAATGGATCATCTTGAAAACTTTAAGGAACTGAAGTTATAAAATAACTCGTAAAAGTTTAACAAGTTTGAAAGTTCGGCCAAGAACCGATAGACAAATGATTCTCACGTAAATAAGTTTTTAAATCAAAGACCAAAAGCTGTTTACTAAACGTTAAACTATTTGGACCAAATGATGCGATTTCCCGAGCATGGAATGTTTGGAAATTTTCTTGAAGGAATGGATCATCTTGAATAATTTAAGGAACCGAAGTTATCAAAGAACTCGTAAATGTTTGAAAAGTTCGGAAGTTCGTCCAAGAACCAACAGAGAAACAATTCTCAGGTGAATAAGTTTTTAATTCAAAGACCAAAAGTTGTTTACAAAATAACAAACCATTTTGGACCAAATTATGTGAATGTTCTGAAAATTGCTCGATAAAATGGATCGTCTCGAATGCTCTAAGGGACCGATGTTATAGAAACACTCGTAAAAGTTTGACAAGTTTGGAAATTCAGCCAAGAACCAAGGGAGAAACAATTCTCACCTAAATAACTTTTTAAATCGAAGACCAAAAGATTTTTTACAAAACGACTAACTATTTGGACAAAATGATGCGATTTCTCGAGCATGGAATGTTCGGAAAATTACTCGAAGGTCTTGAATACTTTAAGGAACCGAAGTTATTTATGAACTCGTAAAACTTTGCAAGTTCGGAAGTTCATCCAAGAACCAATAGACAAACAATTCTCAGGTAAATAAGTTTTTAATTGAAAGACCAAAACTTGTTTACAAATATCATAAACTATTTAGACCATATGATGCGATTCCCCGAGCATGGAATGTTTGGGAAATTGCTTTAAGGAATGGATCATCTTGAATACTTTAAGGAACCGAAGTTATTCAAGAACTCGTACAAGTTTGACAAGTTTGGAAGTTTGTCCAAAAACCAAGAGAGAATCAATTCTCACGTAAATAAGTTTCAATTTCAAAGACCAAAAGTTGTTTACAAAACCACAAACTATTTGGACCAAATGATGCGATTCTCCGAGCATGGAATGTTCAGAAAATTGCTCGAAGGAATGGATCGCCTTTAATACTTTAAGAAACCGAAGTTACAAAAGAACTCACAAAAGTTTTACAAGTTCGGATGTTCGTCCAAGAACCAAAAGAGAAACAATTCTCACGTAAATAAATTTTTAATTCAGAGACCAACAGTTGTATACAAAATTAAAAACTATTTGAACCAATTGATGTGATTGTTTAGAAAATTGCTTGACGGAATGGATCATCATGAAAACTTTAAGGAACTGAAGTTATAAAATAACTCGTAAAAGTTTAACAAGTTTGAAAGTTCGGCCAAGAACCGATAGACAAATGATTCTCACGTAAATAAGTTTTTAAATCAAAGACCAAAAGCTGTTTACTAAACGTTAAACTATTTGGACCAAATGATGCGATTTCCCGAGCATGGAATGTTTGGAAAATTTCTTGAAGGAATGGATCATCTTGAATAATTTAAGGAACCGAAGTTATCAAAGAACTCGTAAATGTTTGAAAAGTTCGGAAGTTCGTCCAAGAACCAACAGAGAAACAATTCTCAGGTGAATAAGTTTTTAATTCAAAGACCAAAAGTTGTAAACAAAATAACAAACTATTTTGGACCAAATTATGTGAATGTTCTGAAAATTGCTCGATAAAATGGATCGTCTCGAATGCTCTAAGGGACCGATGTTATAGAAACACTCGTAAAAGTTTGACAAGTTTGGAAATTCAGCCAAGAACCAAGGGAGAAACAATTCTCACCTAAATATCTTTTTAAATCGAAGACCAAAAGATTTTTTACAAAACGACTAACTATTTGGACAAAATGATGCGATTTCTCGAGCATGGAATGTTCGGGAAATTACTCGAAGGAATGGACCGTCTTGAATACTTTAAGGAACCGAAGTTATTTAAGAACTCGTAAAAGTTTGCAAGTACGGAAGTTCATCCAAGAACCAATAGACAAACAATTCTCAGGTAAATAAGTTTTTAATTGAAAGACCAAAACTTGTTTACAAATATCATAAACTGTTTAGACCATATGATGCGATTCCCCGAGCATGGAATGTTTGGGAAATTGCTTTAAGGAATGGATCATCTTGAATACTTTAAGGAACCGAAGTTATTCAAGAACTCGTACAAGTTTGACAAGTTTGTCCAAAAACCAAAAGAGAATCAATTCTCACGTAAATAAGTTTCAATTTCAAAGACCAAAAGTTGTTTACAAAACCACAAACTATTTGGACCAAATGATGCAATTCTCCGAGCATGGAATGTTCAGAAAATTGCTCGAAGGAATGGATCGTCTTTAATACTTTAAGAAACCGATGTTAAGCAATACTGTAATGGAACCAGTTACAAAG
>CM076905.1:18741922-18878970 GCA_039519145.1 Kokia cookei
ATGTTTTAAAAAATATCCATATTGTAATTTTTAATGTACTTATATTTCATCAAATGATTCTTGCTAGTTCTTATATTACAAATGATAAGCTAAAGACACTCCTATCACATTTGCTACATTCTAATGTATGTTGTTGCACTACATCACTATCTCTATGCCTGATAGCCTTTTCGATCTAATCACCTCGTCGTAGGTGCCCTCACAACCTTACTATTTTACCTATGAAGTAAAGTGGTTATTTGGTGGGACCCACAATCAACTCACCTTTAAATCCATTATCTATATAAGACCTCTTACTCTTGAGAAAGAATCAAGGATCTCCTCCCTCAAAAAAGCTATTATCTACTATATTTACATCACCCCATCTCACCTTGTGGCTCTTGACACCTCCATTATGGTGTGAACAAACCTTGTCCACCACCCTTCTGTTGGTGTATGCGAATAAAAATAAACTTATGAGAAATTTACGAAGCTTCAAGACGTGTATCAATGCCACTTTCTTTAAGGTTCTATTTGCCCCCACCCATATTATAGTGAGCGAAAGAGTTACTGGTAATTGAAAATCGAGGATAAAATAAAGCCCAATGATTATCCGCGTTTTACATTTATAGAAACAATCCACTAAACTCTGACTGGAGCATAGTTTTGTCTCAAAGGTGTAAAAAGCCCTCAAACGTTTCCATGAAAAGCAATTAAGCTACTATTTTTTCACTCAATTAGGTATTTGAAATTTCAAAATTCATCAAAAAGGCCCTTACATTTAAAAAAAGCAATTAAGCCCCATCAATTTCTCTAAAGAACTTATGTAATAATTCTTTATAGAGCAATCTAGGAATATAAAAGATGGTGGGAGGATAGAAAGAAATTTTTATTTGTTTTTTGGTGTGTCAGGCAAATTAAATTTGACTTTTATTTATAGGAGTTCTCGTATCTCTTCATTGTTATATTTTAGCCTCTTCAATAATAACACACTAGCAAAATCCCCTAAGCAAATGATATCCTACCAACCCCTTCTTCAATTGTTATAGCCAAAATATCTACAACTACTTTCGTATGTACTTACCATACTACTCCAATCCAATACAACAAAATTACATGCAAGCATACTTACAAGATCTAACTACCCGTTGACACCAACCACTAATAGTTTACGACAATCTAAATGTGTGTTATTTTCATGAAAGCAATAGAGTATATAATGAGAATGATCATATTCAATGGGCCACATCTCTAAAATTCTCAACATAAATGATTGGAACAACTATCAGGGCAGCTTCATCAATGATTGAAACATCTATCAGGGCAGCTTCATCATTGATTTGAACATCTCCCGGGGCAACTTCATCATTCTGTTCGCCTCTAATGCTAGCTTCTACTTCTAAACTCACCACTACATTCATCTTTCTCTTTCTTCCACGTCTACTCACTCAATGAAGGATAAACATTGGTTGAATAACTCTAAAAAAAGTAATAGATATAAATATGTGTTTAAGTTCAGAATCATATTGTTGAGTGCTTGAATACTTAGTAGATATGTGTATTTCGTGAAAATTGGAAATTTGGAGTTTGGGGTAGAATATGCTTAGAAAGTGAGTAGAAAGAGATAAAAACCCTTTGTTGTTGTTGATGCTAAAGTAGTAAGGTTAGACACGTGCATTGCTCTCTTTGGAGAATTACAGGCATTAACATTTTCAAAATTCTCAAAATTTGTTCTTTCTATAGTTGAAGCCTCTTAAGTTTCTCCATCAGTCAATAACTGCAAAAGTTGAAAACCAATATAACGATGATTGGGGAAGAAACTCTCAAATCACGGAAGAATCATTACAAAGGAAAAGTTAAAAAAAAATGAGATATTATCAAACATTACTGCTAGATGAGATATATTTTTGCGTACATATAGGGAACAATAGATCGTAAGAGTTTTAAAAGTCATTTAAAGATAATTATCTTATTAATCCTTCCATTTTTACGTGGAATTTTAGTAACAATCCAATTGTTTAGGAACTCAGATGACGGCTTTAACTGATTAGGAAAGCATTCAAGATAACCATGAAATTATAGCACAAAACATGTACGAAACTGGTAGTTAATAGAGCTATTTATTTATGTTTCTAAGGTGTGTGGATGCTTACCATGTTGTATCTTCTCTTTGAAGGAGGAGCTTGAGCTTCAACAGGCAGTGTAGACATAAGGGTTGTCTCTATTATACACCCAGTTGTTTCTGTGACTACCTGTTTGAAACCATTTAGTAAAATTTTTTTTGGACAATAAGTTTGTTATACTATATATGTAAAAAAAAAAACTAAATGAAAGAAGTACAAAATGAATATGACAATTTAAATTTTGGAAATATTATTTGTCCTTAAAATGTAAAAATATCCAAAGGTGGTAGGTTTCTAATATTCATTAGAAAATGATTTAATGTTGTTGATTTTATTTGGAAATCCTACCTAGGGTTTTTTTTTTTTGTTGTTGTAGTAATTAGATGGTAAATGCATGTATCATTTAGGTTATTTCTTGTACATAGTATTTGGGAAAACTTTGAATTTGTAAAATTTAAATTATTTCGAGTTGTATCTTTAGATTGTACATTAGAACTATTTTATTTAATTTTTGTAATTTTAAAACATAATTTAATCAAATTGGAATAAGATAAATTATTTGAATTAATAAAGTTAAGGTTTTATTAAAATATAGAGATTACATGATAAATAACGTTTTAAAAAATATTCATCTTGCAATTTAAATGTACTTATATTTCATCAAAAAGTTCTTGCTAGTTCGTATATTACAAATGATATGCTAAAGACACTCCCATCACATTCTCTACATTCCAATGTGTGTTTTGCACCCTATCACCAACTATATACCTGATAGCCTTTTCGATCTAATCACCTCGTCATAGGAGCCCTCACAACCTTACCATTTAACCTATGAAGTAAAGTCATTATTGGTTAGGACCCAAAGTCAGCTCACCTCCAAATCCATTATCTATATAAGAACATTTTCTCTTGAGAAGGAGTGGAGGATCTCCTCCCTCAAAAAAAACTATTATCTACTATATTTACCTCACCCCATCTCACCTTGTGGCTCTTAACACCTCCACTATGGTGTGAACAAACCTTGTCCACCACCCTCATGTTGGTGTGTATGGATAAAAATAAACTTATGAGAAATTTACAAAAGCTTGAAGACGTGTATCACTACCACTTTCTTTAAGGTTCTATTTGCCCCACCTATATTATATTGAGCGAAAGAGTTACTGGTAATTAAACCTCGAGGATACAATAAAGCCCAATGATTATCCGCATTTTGCATTGACAGAAACAATCCACTAAGCACTGACCGGAGCATAGTTATTTGTGTTAAGGGTGTAAAAAGCCCTCAAACGTTTCCATGAAAAGCCATTAAGCTCTTGTTTTTTCACTCAATTAGGCATTTGAAATTTCAAAATTCATCAAAAAGGCCCTCAAAATTAAAAAAAAGCAATTAAGCCCCATCAATTTCTTTAAAGAACTTATGCACTAATTCTTTATAGAACAATCTAGGAGTATAAAAGATGGTGGGAGGATAAAAAGAAATTTTTATTTGTTTTTTGGTGTGTCATGCAAATGAAATTTGACACTTATTTATAGGAGTTCTCATATCTCTTCATTGGAACTCGACTATCTAAATGGATAATCACATCTTTTAACAATAAATATGATTCATTTTTAATAATATAGTGATATAATTTTTGAACTTAAGAGACATAATTCATCACCATGAAATGAATAACTCTTGGTTAATAATCAAGTGATAGAAATTTTGGTTATCTGTAACTTTTCATTTACAGCTATTAGAACACTATATATATTTTGAAAATGTTCAAACACCTCCAAACCTCTTATCAAAAATTGCCTTGCTAGTGAGAAACAAAAACAAAAACCATGCCTCTATTTATAGAAGTCTACTCTCCCAAGCCAAGAATGACCAAGAAAACTTCTAGTACCAATGTTATATTTTAGCCTCTTCAATAATAACACACTAGAAAAATCCCCTAAGCTAATGATATCCTACCAACTCATTCTTCAACTGTTATAGCCAAAATATCTACAACTAAGTTGGTATGTACTCACCATACTACTCCAATCAAGTACAACAAAATTACATGTAAGCATACTTATAAGATCTAACCACCCACTGATTGTTTACGACAATTTAAATGTGTGTTTTTTCATGAAAGCAATAGAGTATATAATGAGAATGATCATCTTCAATGGGCAACATCTCTAAAGTTCTCAACATAAATGATTGGAACAGCTATCAGGGCAGCTTCATCAATGATTGGAACATCTATTAGGGTAGCTTCATCAATGATTTGAACATCTCTCGGGGAAGCTTCATCATTCTTTTCACCTCTAATGCTAGCTATTGCTTCTGAACTCACCAGTATATTCGTCTTTCTCTTTCTTCCACGTCTACCTCTTGAGTGAAGGAAAAACAATGGTTGAGTAACTCTAAAAAAAAGTAATAGATATAAATATGTGTTTAAGTTCAGAATCATATTGTTAAGTGTTTGAATACATAGTAGATATGTGTATTTCATGAAAATTGGCAAGTTGGAGTTAGGGGTAGAATATGCTTAGAAAGTGAGTAGAAAGAGATAAAAACCCTTTGTTCTTGTTGAAGCTGAAGTAGTAAGGTCAGACATGTGCATTGCTCTCTTTGGAGAATTGTAGGCATCTACATTTTCAAAATTCCCAGAATTTGTTAACCATGATTGGGGAAGAAACTCTCAAATCACGAAAGAATCATTACAAAGGAAAAGTTTAAAAAAATGAGATATTATCAAACATCACTAATAGATGAGATATATTTTTGCCTACATATAGAGAACAATAGATCATAAGAGTTTTAACAGTCACTTAAAGATAATTATCTTATTAATTCTTTCATTTTTGTGTGGACTTTCAGTAACAATCCAATTGTTTAGGAACTCAGATGACGGCTTTAACTGATTAGGAAAGCATTCAAGATAACCATGAAATTATAGCACAAAACATGTACGAAACTGGTAGTTAATAGAGCTATTTATTTATGTTTCTAAGGTGTGTGGATGCTTACCATGTTGTATTTTCTCTTCGAAGGAGGAGCTTGAGCTTCAAGAGGTAGTGTAGACATAAGGGTTGTCTCTATTATACAACCAGTTGTTTCTGTGACTACCAATTTGAAACCATTTAGTAAACTTTTTTTGGACAAAAACTTTGTCCTACTATTTAAGTAAAAACAAAAAAAAAACTAAATGAAAGAAGTACAAAATGAATATGACAATCTACTTAAAAAAATCTTAAAGGTATCTAAACCAAACATAACATATGTGGAAATTAAAATCCTTGTGTTTAACAATTTTCATAAAATATTTTTAAACTAGCATCCAAAAAAAATTGTAAGTGTTCATTTGCTTGAAAAAATAAAGCTTTAAAAAATTAAGTTTATTGAACACTAAAATCGTTTTCACTATTGGTATGAAATAAATTATACTATTTTTGAATTGATATAGAAAAGTTTAGTGTTAAACTTAAAGAATATCTTTTTCTCTCACTATTATTTATATTATTGGGGCATTGCTAATTTTCTTTATTCCAAATGCTTTCTGGTGGTGCAACCTAGCTAAAAAATCTAAAATAGACTTTTTTCTTGGTAATGTTCATAGGAGGAAGATTAGTGAAGTTGAATTGAAATCTATATACTTTTTTTGGAATGTTGGTAATGGTTGGTGAATGACTCAAGCTTCCAATCTTCTTAGTAAAATTATAAAGCAGGAAAATAAAAGAAATAACAAAGAGATTAATCCAACATTTTTTATCCTAGTAAAATTTAATTAAAGAACAAAGGTAAATAGAATAAAACCATATCTAAATAAATTCAAGCAAGCCAATGCTTGGTTAATCTAAATATATTATTGTATAAGGTACACAAAAATTAAAGAAAACAATTAAAATTGTGATGAAGAATCACCTGAAAGATTATCATTTTCCAAGTAGGCAGAGATGACAGCCTTTGACTCCTTATCAGATTCCTTCGCTTTACTAATAATTGTTTAAGTTTCGTATCCAAGTGATTTTTTAAACTATTGAAAATGAACTCTAAAATTATTTCTCGTCAGAATGTAAAAGCAATTTATATATTTTTTTAAATGATTGGTTTCCATCATTTTAGGAAAGTGAAGAACATGACTAATTATTAGTCTAAAATTTTGGAAATATGAGTTGTCCTTAAAGAGTAAAAAAATCCAAAAGTGGTAGGTATCTAACATTCATTGGAAAATGATTTAATGCTGTTGATTTTATTTGGAAATCTTACCTAAGGTTTTGCTATTTTTGTTGTAATTGGATGGTAAATGCAAGTATCATTTAGGTTATTTCTTGTACATGGCATTTAGGCAAAACTTTGAATTTGTCAAATTTAAATTATTTCAAGTTGTATCTTTAGATTGTACACTAGAACTATTTGATTTAATTTTTATAATTTTCAAATATAATTTAATCAAATTGGAAAAAGATAAATTATTTGAATTAATTTTGTCGAAACGTTTTTTTGAAAAAAGAAAAAGTCTCGAAAATATTTTAAAAATCGAAATATGGAGTCGCCACCAATCTTTTTTTTGTTTGGTGTGATTTGATCACCACAAAACGTTTAAATTCATTTTGATAATCATTTCGGTCTTCTAAATCCAAAAAAATGGGTTCGGGTGTCGGTTACGTGTGAGGAAGGATTAGCACCCCCACACGCCCAAAATTGGTACCTAGTCAATTACTTTCTGGTCTTGATTGTTAAAAATTTGAAAACACGATTGAAATTTAAAATACGATCCTTAAATGCATGATTTATTTGATATACATGTTTAAGAAGGAAATCGAATTTCGTGAGGAAGTCTCGTTATTTCGAAATGATCGAGGAAGGAAGTCACGTCCAATGAGTTAGGACATAACATTTCGAGATCCGAAAATAACGAGCATTCCTTCGTTGCCAATTTCAAACCTTTAAAAGGGTATTCGATTATTCCGGTTTGAAGAAAAAATTGCGCCTAATAAGTTAAGGCACAATTTTTCAAAATCCGAAATAAAATAATATTTCCTCGATTTTAAAAAATATTTGTATTTTAGAGGAAATCGGAAAATAACTTTAATTAAAATATTTAGAAACGAATTGTGCAATTAATGATAAAATTGAATAACATGAATGGGGTGCAAATACATGAAATAATAAATACACAAAACAAGTATATAAAAATGAAAATAAACAAAATACGCAATGAGAAAGAAAATGTAAGTCAAAATTGTCGAAAAATAAAATAAATAAATAAATAGGATTAATTTTAGAAGAAAAGAAAAATAAAAGATTAAATTGAAACAAAAATGAAAATTTTTGGGAAAATATAAAAACAAGGACAAAGGGATCAAAATTAAATTTTGGAAAGTTCGAGGGCCAAATTTGAATTTTTTGAAAGTTCATGGGTCAAATCCAAATTTTGGAAAGTTTGAGGGTTAAATCTAAATTTTTGGGAAGTTTGAGGGTCAAATCTAAATTTTTGGAAAGTTTAGGGGTCAAAATGTAATTTTGGAATAAAATTAGGACTTTTGTGCAATAAACCCAAAAGGAGTGACATGTGGTAGGTTTCTAGGGTTCCAAAAGTCAAGGGACTAAATTAAAAAGGAAATAAAAAAAAGGGGCAATTTGAAATAAATTAAAAACATGAAAAAGGACTCAATTGTAAAATTTGAAAATATAGAAGGATCGGACCCGTAAATAACCCATTCCATGAAAACACGAGTATCCTTGGCTTGGGGCGGGTCGGATTCGGGTCTAGGCACTTAAACGGTTCCATTTTGGCACTTAATCTCCCCTCTCCAAAAGACATCATTTCATCGTGGTATTTAAACCCAATTTTGCTTAAACAAATCACTTTTTCATTTCATTTTACAAAAAAAATTTCCTTTTCTCTCTCTTTTCTCTCAAATCCCACCTCTCTCAAAGCTCCACGACTGGACCTAGGGTTCCGTCGTGGCCACCGTTGCTCCGTCAACCGCCATCGAGTTTTGTCGACATAAAATTGCCGTGCACGGTGGAGAGGTAAGAAAAACTCATCTCCTTTTTTAGTTTTCTTTCTAAAAATTTAGATCAAGGCATAAATCCAACAGATCTAGCCTATATTTTCGAAGAAAAAACGAGAAACAATCTTTTTAAAAAAAAAAATTCGTACAGATCTGATTTGGTTTTCTTTTTGATTGTTTTCCTTTTTAAAAAAGCTCGTATCTGAGTTCGATTTTATAAAAAAAAAAAAAACAAGTTTCGATTCTTTACCTTTTCGTTTAGAATCTGATTTTATTATTTTCGTTATTATTTTCTTTTTTATTAAATTTGTTTTTCTCTTATTTGCTTTCTTTTTAGGAACGGTGAAAAATCCTCCTAATCGAAGCCTCTCACGGACAGCGGATGCGTCTGGAGCAGCTCCGTCCGAGTCACGACGGTGACTTTTCGGCTCCAAGTACGACGCTTGACTTCCTTTATTTATTTTTATTTAATATGTTTTAAATAAATAATAATAAATGACAATAATGATAGAATAAATAGGTATATTAATATGTATTTAAAATAAAAACGTTTCGAAATTCAGATAATAAATAAACAATAAATGAATATATACCTTGAGAACATATATGCTTGGTAATCTGATTTTCTTAATCCATGTTTTTCTTTTGATTTTGAATGCTTTTGTGTATTGATTTCGAAAATGTCTTGTACCTATTACAACAGATTTTGAATTCGGCTTTATAGCCTACATTACAATGATGATAATTTTTTTTTCCAACTAAATGAAGTCTTTTTTCTTTTACAGGTGCCAGTGGCGATGATGCTGACATGGCGGGAGCAGCACAAGTTGTTTAGGGGTTAGGATTTGAAAATTTTTGTAAAATTGAGCTTGTTGGGCTTGGGTTTAGTGTTTGGGTTTATTTAGGGTCTTTTGGGCTTGTGGGTTTGTGTTTAGTTTTGTATTTGTAATTGAATATTTTAAATTTAAAATTTATCATTTGGATTTTGGGTTTTGAGTTGGTTTAGAATTGGGCCTGGACAATTGGACTCCAACAAATTTAATTAAGGTTTTATTAAAGTATAGAGAATACATGATAAAAAATGTTTTAAAAAATATTTATCTTGTAATTTTAATTTTAATGTAATTATATTTCATCAGACGATTCTTGCTAGTTCGTATATTACCAATGATATGCTAAAGACTCTCCCATCACGTTCACTACATTCCAATGTGTGTTCTTGCACTTTATCACTAACTATACGCCTGATAGCCTTTTTGATCTAATCACCTCGTTGAAAGAGCCGTCACAACCTTACTATTTAACCTATGAAGTAAAGTGGTTATTGGTTGGGACCCTCAATTAGCTCACCTCCAAATCCACTATCTATATAAGACCTCTTACTCTTGAGAAAGAGTCGAGGATATTCTCCCTCAAAAAATCTTTATCTACTATATATTTACCTCACCCCACCTCACCTTGTAGCTCTCGACACCTCCACCATGGTGTGAACAGACATTATCCACCACCCTCCTATTGGTGTGTGAGGATAAAAATAAACTTTTGAGAAATTAACGAAAGCTTGAAGACGTGTATCAATGCCACTTTCTTTAAGGTTCTATTCGTCCCCACCTATATCATGGTGAGTGAAAAAGTTACTGGTAATTGAACCTCAAGGATACAATAAAGCCTATTGATTATCTGCGTTAGAAACGATCCACTAAGCACTGACCAGAGCATAGTTATTTGTCTTAAGGGTGTAAATAGCCCACAAACTTTTCCAAGAAAAGCAATTAAGCTTCTGCTTTTTTTTTTCACTCAATTAGGTATTTGAAATTTCAAAATTCATCAAAAAGGCCCTCAAAGTTAAAAAAAAAAAACAATTAAGCTCCTGCCTTTTTCACACTCAATTGGGTATGCGAGCTTTCAAAATGCATAAAAAAGGCTCTTAATTTTTTTTTTCAAAAAAAGTAATTAAGCTCTTAAATTTTTTTGCACTCAATTAAGTACTTGAACTATCAAATGCATCGAAAAGGCTCTTTTATCGTTAACTTTAACAGTTGACCGTTAAAGTTAATTGCCTCTAATTTTTTTAGTTAAAGTCATCCTGTGTCACAATCATGGCATGACATGTGGCAAAAATTATAAAAAATATTAAATATTAATATAAATATTTAATTTTATTAAAAATTAGAAACAAAATTATAAAGATCGTAAAAATATAAAATATTGTAAAAATTTATTAAAATCATAAAAAATTATAAAAATGCATCAAAAAGATCCTTTAACCATTAACTTTAATCATTGACCATTAAAGTGAGTGAAAAAAAGTAAGGGCTTAATTTTTTTTGAAAAAGGTTGAGAGCTTTTTATACCCTTAAGCCTAGTTATTTTTTAATTTTAGTAATTATTTGGTATTAAACCAAGTAATTATCCTTCTAACTTGTGTTTCAAGTATCCTAACTTAAAACAAGTGAAAATTCCTATGTTCATACTACTATTTAAATGGCAATCTAAACTGAAAACTATAATATTCAACTACCACAATATAAGTTTTGCTACTAATTTTCCAGATTTTACAATTCTGACATTGCTTTCCAGATTTTACAATTTTGCCCTTGGTTTTTCAAAATTTTTTTTTCTGCCACTATTTTTCCATATTTTACATTTTTGCCACTATTTTTCAGATTTTATAATTTTTCCACTATTCTTAAAAAATCGTAGTTTTACTATAACCTTACTTATTCAATGCAATTCAGTCCTTAATTAGGTTCTAATGGCTTCTAGCGAATTAGATTTCACAATTAGGTCCAGAATTAGGATTAGAATGATTAAATATATTAATGAAATAACTTAGAGTTTTTAATTACTTTGATTGACTGGTTGATCCATTAATGCTTTTATGTTTATCAATGTTATAAATGCTAACTAAACGTCTCAAATGCCTATTTGCTTGAGCTAATGCTTGATGGATCGTGCATGCCATTATTAAGAAATAAAATAACATGTTGAAAGTATTAATGATTGAATGAAAGTATGTTTTAAAAGAAAATTTTTATAATTTATTTTCTTATAATTTGTGACATGAATTTGTGAATTGTTTTATGATTTTATGAATAATGGCATAAGCTTCTGAATGATATCATGATCATCGATAAAATATGATTGCTTAAGAATGATTATGATAAGCCGTGGTTGCCTAAGTTAATATTTATGATTATAAATTATATATGTTTGCTTAAGGAATGACCATTCTAATTCGTGTATGATTATGTTTAAACTGAACATTAAATATATGTCGAGTGAATGTCACGCTCATCAATATGGTACTTGTATATAATGAAATTTGGGAAAAATTACCGAATGATTGTTTTACAAAAGCATGGAGGGAAATATGAAAGGTGGAAGGAAACAACAGTTTATACTGCATATATGTTATCAGTACGACAGTTCGTACGACGTATATGTTATATGTTTGTTGTGTGTTTATAGTTTAGCAAATTCCAACTACGACTTTATAAACATAGTATCTACAACTTTCTCTTACAGCTTTTATCTGTGAGGGGCTTTGGATCCTTAACCAGAGGACAGCTTGTATGCACCCTCTATGTATTCACAACTTAGTATATTTCAACTACGACTTTATGAATGGAGGATCAATGATTTTCTTTGACATCTTTTATCTACGAGGAATTGGGGATCCTTAACCAAACGACAACTTGTTTGCACCTATATGTATAAGTCAAATGCCATATGATACGCTATCGACTATTGCATGAACATACTAGGCATTGTCATTCGAAAGTACAAGATGAAACATCTAAACTAATAAGTGTGCCTTGTGAATGATTTTATAACTCAATAATTGTATTACTCCATTGAACTTATTTGAATATTGATTGTTCTATTGATCTAGGGTAATTGATACTAAATTATCGTATTGTTATGATTAAGTAATTATAATTTTTGTGAGTTTTATGCATGTTCGGATATTGAATTGGTTTATTGTAAAGGGACTCACAATGAGCTTCTATAGCTCTCACTCCCTTTAATTTCCATCTTTTCAAAATAACCTTACAAACTAGGACGAGGACTCGACATACAAGGGTCTTGACTTGTTCTCGCCAACGTTTTATTATTATTTATTATTATTATCATTTTATTTTACTAAGAATAGTGTTATGGGATAGTTATTCTTAATATGTAACTTAGGATGCAAGTTATTTATTAATGTTATTTACTGTCGTTAGTGATTTAAAATTATATTAACATTTGACATTTATTAGCATAATTAATTACGAAGATATTTATTTATTAAGTAACATAAAAAGGTTAATTATTATATAAAGATTATTGATTTATTTTCCGCTGTTAGAAATTTATGTTAGTTTTAAATTGATAAAATTGAGATAACCATTGTATAAAACAGATTTAGTATTGGGAGTTTATTTGTAAAAAGATCGACCCACCTCGATGGCGAATGTGATCTCTTCGGTTCGGGTCTACCATGTAACACCATATACCTAGCCTGGTTGTCGAGCCCGAGTAATAGGACGGTACACCACCGTCACACATCATACACACCGTGAATTGTTACATTATTAAGGAATATTCTCCTAATTTAGCATTTGCACGAGTTTTAAGTCAAACACAGTCTAATCATAATTAAAACATGCTATACTTTCTTCAAATAATCTTAAAATAACAATTCAACATGCATTTCAACCACTTAGAAAAAATTCAAAACGAATCACGTAGGTATCAATACAGAAACAAAGGTATCAATATTTCTCTTAAATGGTATCGATATCGGTTAGAAAATCGATACCAAAACAACATTTTGTTTCTCACTTAAAAATCAAAATCCTAAAAAATATTGGTACCTCTATTAAAGTATCGATTATTTTACCTTGAGTATCGATACTCGTGATATGGTATCGATGCCAAATTACATGACTTACTGCACTTTAAAAAATCATGGAGGTATCAATTTTAAATCCTGAATATCGATAGCTCTACTCTAGACAACAAAATATAGCATATAAAAGCATATAATCCATTCCAACCTAAGTCTATTCATCATGCATCATTCACTTCATCAAACAATCACCAAAATATCCATAATGGCAATCCAAAAACATCATAGTTATGACCGAGGAAGAAATCAACATACCAAATTCAATGTCCGTAAATTTAAAGCAATATTGACAAGTAAATAACTTTAAAACCATAGCAAAAACCATCAAATAGTCTACCATATTACCTTTATTTTCCCAAAACATAACAAATAATAAACACCTACGAAATAATGCTAAAGTCTTGCTCGGATCACTTGCTTGAAATTCCACACCACTCACACTGCAAACGCTAAATATCTACAATGGTTACAAAGAGCGGGTAAGCTTAAACAAGCTCAGTGAATGTCGGAGTAACCACAAAGTATACACAATATCAAAGGTTAAATAAGAGCATAATACAACACATTCACAACCATATTCTAATCGAGTCCGAATTACATGTCCATGCTTCACTAAATAATAAATCTAGCATATACTTTCACATGCAATCACACTCAGCTCATATATACATACATCATTTTACAATAATTCGTCAAGACTAAACAATGTATACATGCTTTAATAACTCACAAATCTAGCTTATATATTTACATGCACTCACAAGTTAAATGAAAATGACACAAACCACGATTACATACACTATGAGAACATACCAACATCACATTCATTGATGCATCGAATGCAAGTGTTTTCGCCTTATCCACGGTTAGAGAATCCTCTGTCGGCGTAAAGGCAGTTTTCTCTTTTTGAATATCTCCCTCACTCCCCCCGGAGTGAGTTCTTTTTCGCGGGATTAAGGGATTCCTGTCTTTTGCTCATATTGTCTCCTATGGAGATGGATTGATATGGAGGTTTTCCACTTTTTACTTATTTACTTCTACTTGAACCGTTCAACAGGCTCGACATGAAACTTAAATCAACTCATTTAACATATTATTCACATGTTTATGCATTCATCTCTTATTGTATTATCACAATATATTAGATCACATTTAAACGATAATTTGGAACTTGAGTCTATGAAACATAAAAGTGGGCACTATCACCACTCATCGGATACATGGATCTTTAACACACCAAATGACTCGTAGAGTTAAACATATCCCAAAAGTGAAGCATATAGCTAACACTCTTCAACACACCGACATATCTCGGTGAATGGAGCTTAGCTCACATTCCGTTTTCTCTCCAAATGTACCGGGGCCTCAATGCCCAAATCACAAAACAAAAGGGTGAGTACTCACAATCCTATGGCATGTCAACTATATCCAATGGTTTCAAAAGATCACAAGGGCAAAATATCCACAATTACAAAATTTTAATTTACTGATTTAATGCACATTATCACCATTCACATTCATCAATTTACACCACAAACTTGTCCACAATGCATGCTTATCGAATTCACATTTAATTGCACTTAAAGTGCCTCAATAATGCTCATTGAGCCATCACATATCTGACCACATATGAGTGTATTAAAATCAGTTTACCACATACATTACCTATTACATTAGCATCACATCCACAATTAAACACATACGTACTTACTGGTTTTTGCCTACTTTCACTGCACATTTATATCACTAACACAGCATCATTACTATCATTCGACATATTTAGTATGGCCACAATTATCACATTCACAAGAGCTATCAGAATATATATCACATGTCACATTATCTCAAAATACTCAATCCACAGTTATTCACATAATCACATTATTTTGCCAAATTAAACAAGGGGAAATAGGAAGCTTACACTCATAACATAGGATAGCGGTTTAGGAAATTCCTAAGCTCCCATTTAACACTATGAATCGTGTCTACAAGCAGTGAATCAAAACACTTACCGAATATGCTTTCTCGAGTGCCCGAAAGCTCAAACTAGCTTTTCTTTTCCTTTGTCTCTACTCGTTGAAGGTCTTAACGATTCTGAAGTTTTAACAAGACAAACCACACAATAACACAACCAATAATCAGCCAATGACTTACCTCAAATGATAAAAAAACATAAGCCTAAGCTAGGTTCTCCAGTAATCGAAACATACAACATAGAAATCTTAAAACTCAAATATCTCGGTCTATACTTAATCTTTTTGCACAAAACAAATTCCATTCATCTATTTATTCCTCTATGATTGATTCTCAACCCTTAACCGACACCAAACTACTCATATCCTAGTATGAATTTTTTTCTACATAAAATACGCATTTTCATGAAAACTCAATAAAACCTTAGAATTCTTTAACGAAACTTCAAAGAATGTTTAGAAACATTCTAATCACATTAAAACTAAATGAAAAACACTTTGAAACAATGTTTTTACTCAAAATCTTGAATCCACCATCAATGACCCAATTTTTTACTTTTATTTAATGGGTAAAAACTCTATTTAAAAGACTACATAACATCAAAAACTAATAGGAAAATAATTTGTTACCTTCGTTGAAAGAAAAATGGACTTTTGGATGAACACACAGAGAACCAACAAGCTTGGGAGATGACAAAATCAATGGTGTTTGAGTGTTTTTCTTGAAATTCTATGGACATTTATTGCTTGGGTGTTTTTTGAAGAAGGTTTGACAAAGAAAATCAAATGAGAGAATTTGGGAGAGCAAAGGATGACAACAAGGGGTGAGGGAGATGGCTACCGTGAGTTTTATGAAGTTTGGAGGGGAAAATATGGTATTTTAAAACTTGGTTTATTTGCCTCTTAAAAACTCAAAATTTAGACCCATTTACAAATTAGTCCACTTTCCAAATTAAAGGTCTTTTGAACATCTTTTTCAAACTTTATTTATGAATGCAACAAAACAATCAATGAAGCATAAATAAAGAAAAACACAACTTTATGCATGACTTAATTAAATGTAAGACGTAATTAAAGATGCAAACACTTATTAAACTAAAATAAAACATAAATAAAATTAAAAAAGTCCTTAAGAACATTAGCCCAACAATCAATCAGGCTCGTGAGATGTTTCTTATTGCACTTGGGCCCCTCGTGTTTGGTCTAATCTCGATATCTCTAAACTGCATCTTAACATGATGTGACCATGCTCACATCAATATGCCCTTGGTACTCAATGAAACTCCTCCGTTAACCACAAAATAACTCACTCCAATGCACATGCAATATGTCATACAATCTCATACATAGTCACAATTCTATACTTTCACATTTTATTGGCATGTTCAACATGCTCTCAAATCATGAAGTACTTTTGGTAAATAGGATCAATAGATCCAACTATCAAATTACCATTAAAATGGTATCATTCAACAATTCACAATTTCATATACTTTTACGAATTTCCAATATGCATGTATAGCAACCTTTCCAATACAACATAGCAAATCTTTCACTAAAATATATCATGCATAAAATCAAATTTCAGCAAATCATGCTATACATACAACAAATCTCATACCAAATAAAACAATATTGCATTACAATATCAATCACATAATCATACTGTCAAACCAACAACTTTGCTAACACATCAATATTTTAAGGCTCGAAACGTACCTGGTTCGGCCACTTACAAAATTAATTATTTGGGTATTAAGTCAATCCAATCAACAAGCTAAATCATCAAATAAATCATAATAATTATCATTATCAATCTATATTTTGAGTTTAGGACCCACACCTTATTTTACACTCTTTTGCAGCACACTAATGAATCTTACAGTTTCTCTAATAAACTTTAAAATGTACCTAAATTAAAAATCAGTATAAATTCACTTAATTCACCACCTAAACAGCCCCCAAACACCCACTTATGGGTTCAAACAAATCGTCAAAATGACAACTATTTTTCGAATCTAAACTCGTTTGATTTCTTACACTGTTTTGATGCGAAGCGTACGCACGAACGTCTTTTGGCTATACTGTTGATTTGGGGCGTTTGGGTTAGCACCTAACACATTTACATACTGGAAAAGTAGTAGCTAAACTTGATTTTCATCATTTTAGGGAAGTGAAGAACTTGGCTAATTATTAGTCTTTAAAGGATAAAAATTCAAAAAGGGGTAGGTAGCTTTTTTATTTTTAATAATAAAGAGTATCTAACATGCTTTGGAAAAGAATTTAATGCTTTTAATTTTATTTGGAAGACTTACTTACGTTTTTGCTATTTTTTGTTCTAGTAATTGGATGGTAAATGCATGTATCATTTAGGTTTTTTCTTGTACATGGTATTTGGGCAAAACTTTGGATTTGTCAAATTTAAATTATTTTGAGTTGTATAATTTAGATTTTACACTATAACTATTTAATTTAATTTAATTTTTATAATTTTAAAATATAATTTAATCAAATTGAAATAAGTTAAATTATTTGAATAAATTTAATTAAGGTTTTATAAAAATATAGAGAATACATGATAAATAATGTTTTAAAAAATATCTATCTTGTAATTTTAATTTTACTGTACATATATTTCATCAAACATTTCTTGCTAGTTTGTATATTACAAAATGATATGCTAAAGACTCTCCCATCACATTCACTACATTCTAATGTGTGTCATTGCATTTTATCACCAACTATATATGCTTGGTAGCCTTTTCGATCCAATCACCTCGTGGTAGGAGTGTAACACCCTGAAATTTAGGATGTTAAAATAATTAGGTGCTATTATATTAATATAAAATGAAATTTGATCAGGATCTCTAATTTGAAAATAGTGTGTTTTAATTAAATTAGGACCTAATTGGAAAAAAGAGTAAAAATAAATTAAAATATTAATAAAGAGTCTTGATTATGAGTATTAAATATTATAAACTAAAATAGGAATGTATTAAAAACTATAAAGTTAAATAAGTTAAATAATTGATTAAAAGTATAAGCTAATAAAGAATAGATATGTACAATTAAGTGACCAAAATTATTATGCATTGAGTCTTTGCATTAGTGGTTAAGAGCTTAAAAAATTACCTAGGAAGTCAAAGTTCAAACCCTATTCTTTGCATTTTTCATCTTTATTTTTCAAGCATAAAAATGGGAACCAAGTTAGAATAAGAATTGAATATAGTAGAAAAATATAGTATGGGCAATGGCCTAATGGTTAAGCTTGCTCCTTTCCACTAGCACAGCTAAGTTCAAGTCACAATTCCTTCATATTTTTGTTAATTTTGACAAAATGGATTAATTCACAAAATAGCCCTTTAAAGTTTGCTTAATCTTGGCATTTAGTTCTTATCCTAATAATAAGAGGATTTTGATTATCTTTTTCAAACTTATCTGGAATTCATATCTTATTCTTCTTCAAAGTTCAAAGTAAAATTAAAATTCATTATCTTTCTTGTTTCTATTTATTATTTATTATTCTCCATTTGTTATTTTATCAAATTAAAATGCTAAACTCTCTCTCTACATATACTCTAGTTTCCTCTCAAAATTCCCTATTTCAAAACTCTTTTAAGCCCTTAAGTTTTGCTGAAAAAATATTTTTTAAATTTTTTAAAATTCAATCAAGTCCTCATCAATTGTTCTTCTCTAAAATATTGAATTCTGAGTCAACAGACCATTGAGTTTTTATCAAGATCGACCCTTTTAGGTGATTGAATCAAGCTTGAACAAAGGTAAATCGCTTGAGACCTAGAGAAAGTCAAGTGAGTGTTCTTTATGATAAAACGAGTCAAAACGTGTTTAGGTTTAGGCCCACACGACCGTGTACCACCGTTTTACAAATTTTATAGTTATGCCACTATTTTTCATAATTTTATAGCTTTGTCACTAGTTTTCTATATTTTACAGTTCTGGTACTATTTTTTTTTTTAGATTTTAGAGTTTTGTCACTGGTTTTCCAAATTTTTTACAGTTCTACCATTATTTTCCAAAATCTGACATTGCCACAAGTTTTCTAGATTTTACAATTCTATCATTGCTTTCTAGCTTTTAAAGTTTTTCCACTGGTTTTTTAAACTATTTTCAAAATTTACAATTTTGCCACTATTTTTTAGATTTTACAATTTTGCCACTATTCTTAAAAAATTATAGTTTTACTATAACCTTACTTATTCAATGCAATTAAGTCCTTAATTAGGTTCTAATGAATTAGATTTCACAATTAAGTCTCGAATTAGGATTAGAATGATTAAATATACTGATGAATGAACTTAGAGTTTTTAATTACTTTTATTGACTGCTTGATCCATAAATGCTTTTATGTTTATCAATGTTGTAAATGCTAAACAAACGTCTCGAATGCCTATTTTCTTGAGCTAATGTTTGATGGATATAATCATAAATGCCATTATTAAGCAATAAAATAGCATGTTGAAAGTATTCATGATTGAATGAAAGTATGCTTTAAAAGAATAATTTTATGATTTATTTGCTTATGATTTGTGACATGAATTTGTGAATTGTTTTATGATTTTATGAGTATTGGCATAAACTTGTGAATGATATCATGATCATTTATAGAATATGGTTGCTTAGGAATGATTATCAATGATATATGTTTGCTTAAGGAATGACCATTCTAGTTCATGTATGATTAGGTTTAAACTGAACATTACATATATGTCGAGCAAATGCAAGCTCATCAATATGATACTGCTATATAAAATTTTTTGGAACAATTACCGAATGAAGAAACTGTAAGGATCATGAAGTTCTCATCAATTGTTCTTCTCTAAAATGTTGAATTCAAATTCATTAAATCATTGAGTTTTTATCAAGATTGACCCTTGTAGTTGATTGAATCGAGCTTGAACGAAGGGGAATCGCCCGAGACCTCGAGAAATTCAAGTGTGTGTTCTTTTATGACCAACCGAGTCAAAATGTGTCTAGGTTTAGGCCCACACGACTGTGTACCACTATTTTACAAATTTTATAGTTATGCCATTGTTTCCAGAATTTTATAGCTTTGTCACTAGTTTTCCATATTTTACTGTTTTGCTAGTATTTTTTTTTCAAATTTTATAGTTTTGCCACTGGTTTTCTAGATTTTACAGTTCTACCATTATTTTCCAAAATTTTACAGTTTTGCCACTAGCTTTCCAGATTTTACAATTCTGCCATTATTTTTCAGATTTTATAGTTTTGCCATTGGTTTTTCAAAATTTTCAACTCTGCCGCTATTTTTCTAGACTTTACAATTTTGCTACTATTTCTGAGATTTTACAATTTGTTCACTATTCTTAAAAAAATTACAGTTTTATTATAACCTTATTCAATGCAAGTCAGTCCTTAATTAGGTTCTAATGGCTTCTAACGAATTAGATTTCACAATTAGGTCTCGAAGTAGGATTAGAATGATTAAATATATTAATGAATGAACTTAGAGTTTTTAATTACTTTGACTGACTGCTTGATCCTTAAATACTTTTATGTTTATCAATGTTATAAATGCTAAACAAACGTCTCAAATGCGCTTATTTGCTTGAGCTAATGTTTGATGAATATATCGTGAAGGCCATTATTAAGCAGTAAAATAGCATGTTGAAAGTATTAATGATTGAATGAAAGTACGCTTTAAAAGAATAATTTTCTGATTTATTTACTTATGATTTGTGACATGAATTTGTGATTTGTTTTATGATTTTATGAATAATGGCATAAACTTGTGAATGATATCATGATCATCAATAAAATATGATTGCTTAGGAATGATTATGATAAGTCGTGGTTGCCTACATTAATATTCATGAATACCAATGATATATGTTTGCTTAATGAATGACCATTCTAATTCGTGTATGATTATGTTTAAACTGAACATTATATATATATATGCCAAGCGAATGTCATGCTCATCATTACGGTACTACTATATAACAAAATTTTGGAACAATTACCGAATGAATGAACTGTAAGTATCTGATTATTTTGCATATACATGGAGGGAAATATGAAAGGTGGAAGGAAACGACAGTTTATACTGCATTTTTGTTATCGGTACGATAGTTTGTATTCCATATATGTTATGTGTTTGTTGTGTATTCACAGTTTAGCAGATTCCAACTGCGACTTTATAAACAGAGTTTCCACAACTTTCTCTGACAGCTTTTATCTATGAGGTGTTTTGGAACCCCAACCATATGATAGCTTGTATGCACCCTCTGTGTATTCACAACTTAGTAGATTTGAACTGTGACTGTATGAATGGAGGATCGAAAATTTTCTTTCACATCATTTATCGACGAGTAATTGAGGATTCTTAACCAAAAGACAACTTGTCTGCACTTATATATATAAGTCGAATTTCATATTATATGTTATACGACTATTGCATGAACATACTATGCATTCTCATTTGAATGTACATGATGAAACGTTTGAACTAATAAGTGTGCCTAGTGAATGATTCTATAAATCAATAATTGTGTTACTTCATTGAACTTTTTTTAATATAGATTGTTTTGTTGATCTAGGGTAATTGATCCTAAATTATTGTATTGTTATGATGATTAAGTAATTATAATTTTTGTGATTTTGATTCATGTTTGAATATTTAATTGGTTTATTGTAAAAGGACTCACAATGAGCTTCCATAACCCACTCCCCTTAATTTCCGTCTTTTCAAATAACCTTACGAATTAGGATGAGGACTCAACATGGGAGGGTCTCGACTTGTTCTTGCCAGCAATTTATTTATTATTATTATTATTATTATTATTATTATCATTTTATTTTATTAAGAACCGTGTTATGGGATAATTATTCTTAATATGTCACTTAGGATGCAAGTTATTTACTAATGTTATTTACCTTCGTTAGTGATTTAAAATTATATTAATATTTGACATTTATTAGCATTAATTAATTAGGATGATATTTATTTATTAAGTGACATAAACATGTTAATTATTATATAAAGATTATTGATTTATTTTGCGCTATTAAAAATTTATGTTAGATTTAAATTGACAAAATTAAGATAATCACTTTATAAAATAGATTTAGTACTGAGAATTTATTTGTAAAAAGACTGAGCCCTAGTCACACCCTATACCCAGCTAGGTCGTCAAGCCCGAGTAATAGGACGCTACACCACCGTCACACATCATACATATCGTGAATTGTCACATTATTAAGGAATCGTCTCCTAATTTAGAATTTGCGCGAGATTTAAGTGAAACACAGTCTAATCATAATTAAAACATGCTATACATACTTCAAATAATCTTATAATAACAATTAAAAATGCATTAAAACCACTTAGATAAAATTCAAAATGAATCACGTAGGTATCGATATTGAAACAAAGGTATTGATGTTTCTCTTAAATGGTATCGATATCGATTGGAAAATCGATACCAAAACAACATTTTATTTCTCGCTTAAAAATAAAAAAAATCCCTGAAAATATCGGTATATCTATTAAAGTATCGATTATTTTACCCCGAGTATCGATACTCATGATAAGGTATCGATACCAAATTACATTACTGACTTCCAACACTTTTAAAAATCATGGAGGTGTCGACTTTAAAGCCTGAATATCGATACCTTTGCTTCAGAAAAAAAATACAGATATACAAGCATATAATCCATTCAAACTAAAGTCTATTCATCATGCATCATTCAGTTCATCAAACAATCACCAAAATGTCCATAATGGCAATCCAAAAACATTATAGTTATGACCATGGAAGAAATCAACATACCAAATTCAATGTCCGTAAATTTTAAAGTAATATCGTCAAGTAAATAACTTAAAAACAATAGCATAAACCAACAAATAGTCTGCCACATTTCCTTTCTTTTCAAAAAACATAACGAATAATAAACACTTATGAAATAATGCTAAAGTCTTGCTTGGATCACTTCCTTGGAATTCCGCACCATTCACACCGCAAACGCTAAATATCTGAAATGGTTACAAAGAGTGGGTGAGCTTAAACAAGTTCACTGAATGTCGAAGTTACCACAAAGTATATACAATATCAAAGATTAAATAAGAGCATAATACAACACATTCACAACCATATTCTAAACAAGTTAGAATTCCGTGTTCATGCTCCAGTAATTCATAAATCTAGCATATTCTTTCACATGCAATCACACTCAGCTAATATATACATCATTCATTTTGCAATAATTCGTCAAGACTAAACAATGTATTCATGCTTTAAAAACTCAGAAATCTAGCTTATGTATTCACATGCACTCACAAGTTAAATTAAAATGACATAAACCACGAATACAAGCACAATTTACTATGAGAACATACCAACATATTCATGAAACTTAAATCAACTCATTTAGCATATTATTCACATGTTTATGTATCCATCTCATAATGTATTATCACAATATATTAGATTGAAGAAGGTTTTGAGGTTCGAGTGGAAGGGTAAGCTTAGTCCGAGGTTTATTGGCCCAGATTGGATTGGTTGCTTATCGTCTTCTATTGCTGCTTGAGCTTGAGCGCATTCACAATGTCTTCCATGTTTCCATGCTTTGTAAGTTTAGATCAGATCCTTCCCATGTTCTTCTTGTTAAGGAGATTGAGGTTTGATCTGACCTTTTGTATCAAGAGTAGCCGATTGCGATCCTAGGTCGTGAGGTCAAGCTGCTACGTAATAAGACGATTCCATTGGTGAAAGTTTTGTGGCGCAACCACAAGACTAAGGAAGCCACTTGGGAATCGAAAAATATCATGAAGCGTTAGTATCCGTACTTGTTCGATTTAAGTAAATTTTGAGGACAAAATTTCTTTTAAGAAGGGGAGAGTTGTAAGGCCACAAAAATAGTCCAGTAGTTTTGGGTAGTTTACCGAGTTTCGAGTGAAAATTGGGAATTAATCGGGTTAATTAGCAATTTATATTTTTAATTAGTTAGCTTAATTTCATTTAAAGATCGGTAAATAATATTCCAAAAATTAAAAATATTTTTAGAAAACTTAATTTTATGGTTTTAAATAGTTTTTGGGTAAAACAAATATTTTGGAATAAATTGGAATTTAAAAATAATTTAAAATGGGGGTTTAATTTGGTTATTTAAAATATTAACTAAATAGGACCATTTTACAAAACAAGGGAAATGTAACAGTGGTTTATAGCAAATTATCCTTATTTTCAGAATTTTGGAGGGAAAGGAGTATTTTGAAATACTAAGGAAAATTGAGAGTGGCCTAATGGCAATTTCCCCAATTTTTGAAATTAAGTGTGGCTTTTCAATTTTAAAAACACTGTAACTACCTCACTTTGCACACCATTTTCACCCGAATTAAGAGCTTTTTCTCTTGTTTTTTTTTTGCTCATTTTCATAGACCACATATTATAGAATAGATCTAAACTGTTACACTCTCAAAATTCTGTCCAAAATCTTCATAAAAGTTTTCCAAAGTTGAGCAAAAGTCATCCGAAATTTCTTCAAGGATCTTAATTCAATCTTTTAAATTGATGATTTGAGATCAATCTTCTAAATTTAATTTTAAGTTGTTTTCAATCATCATTTGCTATTTAAATTGATTAAAATGGATTTTCATGTTTTGATTTCTTCTTTCTTGAACATGGAACTCAACAATGGTGAAATCATAATTTTGAGTTGGAATCTAAGGTTTAATGGATGTTTAAGCTCAAATATGTTTATTAAGAGGTATTTAATCATAAAACAAGAGATCAAACATGTTTGGTTGATCAATTTTGAGAAATTTGTTTTTAATAAGAAGATGATTTGATTTTTCGAAAAATTTTTAAATGATTTAATAGATTAAATTAACACTTAGGTTTTATATTAATGGACTAGGAATGAAGTTTAGAAGTGGTTTGTGGAGCTGAGAAGGTCGTTTAGTTGATGATTTTTATGTTTCTTCTTAATTGTGCAATTTTGGTAAGGTAGATTAGAGAAACGATTTAGATCCATAAAATTTATGAAATTTCAACTTTCTTGATGCTAATGTTAGTTTGTAATGCATATTTTCTCTCTATTAAAGCTTTACACCAAGATGAGGATGATGTCATCGGATTTGTGAATACTCACCATTATTTGAATATTGGCTAATGGTAGACTGATTTGTTTAGAGTAGATAAAGGAGTGTTGAGCTTGAGTCTTCACTCATCGAGTTATTTGAGGCGCTATAAGGGAGCGTGGCTTCGGCCCGCTCAATTCAGAGGACTGTATTTAATTTGTGGGAGTTCGAAGATCCGTTTATCTAATGTATGATCACACGTTTATTTATTGCCATGGATTTATTATGCCAATATAATTGATTGATTGCACAAATATAATTAATTGATTGTGCCAATATAATTGATTGATTACGCCAATATAGTTGAATATTTTTTTATGTTAAAAGATGATTGTACATGACATGAAAAAAAAAGATTCTTCACTCTTGTAATAGCATGTGAGGTTATGGTGAAACATTAACAAGTTGTGACTTAAAATTGGGTGCAATTTACTTGATTTTTTTTACTATCATTCACTAAACTTTTTAAGCTCACACCCTCACATTTCGTGCAGAGATTTATCGAGCGTAAGGAGTTGAGAAGCGAGTGCAAGGGCAATCCAAGAATAAGGCTCGGTAGTGGCTTAAGAAATTTACTTTAGAAAATATATAGGGGCATTGTGATGCTTTTGGGAATAGTGTTATTTTACTTATAATGGACATTGGACATTAAATTTTGGACTTTAATTTTGGTGTTTTTTTATTGCTTTAATACATGATTTGTATCTAATTGATGTTTGATTTATGGTATGTTGATGAGTGTTCGTAAGGTGGTTGATAACACGGTGTATGAAGCATGTATTTTATACTAACAATGTTTAATTGAAGCTTACCATGGAGTGGATTGCTTGCGACTAAGATATGTAGCTTGTGTGAATTAATTGGTTTTTGCTAAGTGTGTAACTGGGTGTTAAGTTTTGATTAATTGTTACATATTTGTTGAAAATAAATTAAATTGAGGATGTGTGGATGTTTATGGTGATTAATTGTAGCTATTTCAAGTTTAATGAGTAGGTAAAATATGTAAAATTAGGTAATTAAAACGTATTTTTGACAAAATAGCTGTAGTGGTAAATAAAACGAATTTTTGATTTTTGTAATATAGTATTCTAATTTGTTTCATTTATATTTTAATCCTAAAACTTGATTAGATTAATTGAAGCCTTTAATGGAAGGGAAACTTGGTAAAATTTTATGATTAGACTTGTAACAGTTAAAATTTGGTAGAAACACTTAATTTTTAATTTTGAAATGTAATACAAGCTTGTAAAAGTTACGATTTAGTCCCTAATAATAAAACTTGAATCAAACATAGTAAATGAACTCGAATTAAGCTGAAATTTTTAGGGCTTACATGATCTGACTAAAAGAAGGTCGATAACCTTTTAGAAATAAAATTGGGATAGTTTAATCTTGGTGGTAGACTAACCAAAATACCTTTAGGTTAAATACTTACAAAAAGTTAAAAAAAAAGGGTTCACTAGTTGCTTCCCATTAATAAATGATAATTAATTAGTCATAAATTAGGTGTTATAAGGTTGGGGTGTGCGTCAGGTGGTCGTTAGTTGGAGAGTCACTTCGGTGGCTAATGTAACGCTTTGAATTCGTTTCGGTCCATCCCAGTCGGGTTTGGGGTGTCACAATAAATTACACTCAAAACTTCTATGCCTAATTTTGAGGTGTGACATACCGATATAACGATGACTGGGGAAGGAACTCTCAAATCACGGAAGAATCATTACGAAGGAAAAGTTAAAAAAATGAGATATTATCAAACATCACTAATAGATGAGATATATATTTTGGCCTACATATAGGGAACAATAGATCATAAGAGTTTTAAAAGTCATTTAAAGATAATTATCTTATTAAACTATCCATTTTTGCTTGGACTTTCAGTAACAATCCAATTGTTTAGGAACTCAGATGACGACTTTAACCGATTAGGAAAGCATTCAAGATAACCGTGAAATTATAGCAAAAAACATGTAAGAAACTGATAGTTAATAGAGCTATTTGTTTATGTTTCTAAGGTGTGTGGATGCTTACCATGTTGTATCTTCTCTTCGGAGGAGGAGCTTGAGCTTCAAGAGGCAGCGTAGACATAGGGGTTGATGCAGTCAGAACTTAACTAAAAATATGACTAAGGCAAGTGACCTATAAATTAATAGTATAGTTACGGTAAACACATATATCGTTCCCACGATAACTAAAAGTACTAGTAATAACTGTCTTCCTATTATCTAACTGGTCGAATAAAGTGATTGTTGTAAACTAATTTAACTAAATTAATAAAAAGTGCATCAAATATTAAAGCAAGAAATAATAAGTGTTTTTATACCAAGAAGCAAACAATACCCAGGAAAGATTCCACCTAGATTTCATACACCATTATCATTCTGATTTAAGTAATTTATTCACTTAGTATTTTGTTCCATAAAAATCCCTAAATTATGTTAATACCTCTATTCAAGCATAAAGGCAACTAACTCTAGGTTGATTAATTAAAATTTCTTTCTAATTAAAACCCCTATTATCGCATTAATTCGATCTATGGATTCCCATATTAGATTTGACTCTAATTCGGTAGATTTATGTCGTCCTATTTCTAGGATTGCATGCAACTCCACTCAATTATGCTAGATCTACTCTTAAACAGGGTCTATTCCTCCTCTGATTTAAGCACATCAAACAAGAATTAATATATCAAGAATACTAAATCAAGAATTAAGCACACATAATTGAGAGCAAAATCTAAGTATTTATTGCCTAAAATCAGAAATTAAATGACAGAATTCATCTTACGGTTCATCTCCCCTAGGTATTTAGGAACTTAGTTCATGCTAATAAATGGAAACATCTCAGAAATAATATAACCACAAGATGAGGAAAAACTAATAGTAAAATCAAAAGAATTTAGAAAGAGGTCTTCAATCTTTATGGAGATCTGCTTCAAAGTCGGCTTCTATGGTGTTTCTTCAGTTGTTTCTTTCAATAATCTCTGACGGATAGGGTTTGGGGAATTGAGGATTTCGTAGAAAATTGAAAGTGCCCTCTCATATCACTCTATTCCCTATTTATAATACATGAAAAAAACTCTAGTTGGATCCAAATTAAATTCTAAAAAGATAATTTGATTAAATCTAAACAATAATTCCCTAATTGGATCCAAATTAAAATCTAAATTATAAAGCCTAAAAGATAAATATGAACAATATAATAATAATCCTAAATATTAATCCTAAAAAAAATAAAGTTTAAATTTAAATAAAGTCTTATGTCTAATAAATCTCTTCCTAACTCTTTCACATTCACATTTTTGCCCCAAATTTTCCTTTTTATCTTCGATTTAGTCCATGGCCATGTGTCCAGCTTGTGTGTCTCCTAAAATCTGCTCTTTTTGTCCGATTTTCGCTTGTTTTTGACTCCTTTCACTCTCAAATGCTTTCCTAAGTATAGAAACATGAATTTAAAGGATTATGAACATAAAATTCATTATTTTGAATAGATTAATCATCCAAAAACGCATTAAGAATGATGTTACTTTTGGCACTTATCAAATATCCCCACACTTAAGCATTTGATTGTCCTCAAGCAAAATTCTCAACCCACATTGAAGTTAACTTTCTAATTCTTCATTTTTATCAATAATGTTTCAGGATAAATTGCAAACAATCATGCATTGAAAATTCATCTTAAAGAACACTAAAGATTCAATAAATCTAAGCTAAAAAAATTTTAGCACAAAAATATAAGTGTCTCGCCTTATCTAAATAATTACCTTAAATTTAAAATCAACAAGACTTGACATCCTCACTAAAGATTCACTCAAAGCACTCAAAGTGTTTAAGGTTCATTAAATAAACTCTCAATTGTCAAACACAAAATGTTATTACCATAAGCTTGCTTGAAAATCAAATCTCCACCACTGTAAAATGACATGACACACCAATCAAGAGGTCTTTTCAAGGTTGTAATGGGGTCAAGGTTAAAGGTATGAAAAAGACTAGAAAAATTGATTAAAATCGAGATCAAGCTGATAAATTACCAAACTAGGAAAAAAACAATCAATTGTAGAATTGAAAGAATATGCATCAACATAAATAATAAAGAATAAAAATGAGCTTTTCAACAGTATATGGAACTAATGATTCTAGCTCAAAAACACTATCAATCTCCCCACATTTAAGATGTATATTATCCTCGATGTACAAGCAGATATAAGCAAAATAAGCACAATATCATAAAGAGGAAAGGAACTGAAACTTCCTTAAATTAGGATGATTTCATCGGAATTGAAAAAAAAATATGAATGTAGCGAGTCTAAAGGAAGTGCAATTTTTCGAGCAAAAAAAATAGACAAAGACAAATCAGAGAGGGAGATAATTAAAAAAACAACCATAAGAATAAAAATAGTGCATAATTAAAATAAAATTAAAAAAAATAAGATAAAATAAAATAAAATTGAAAATAAATAAACTAATTTTTTTGAACTTTTCAAATTAATTTTTTTTTCAATTTTTAAAAAAAAAACATAAAAGTAAAATAAATAAATAAATAAAAATAAAAACACTCGAGTTGCCTCCCGAGAAGTACTTGTTTAAAGTCTAAGCTCGACTTCCTTGTTTAAGTTCACGATTGAGGCGGATCTTGAAGCCAAAGCTCCTCTATCGCATTATGAAAATCACCACCAACATAAGGTTTAAGTCGATGACCGTTTACCTTGAATGTGCCATACTTCGTACGTGTTACCTCTATTGTATCGTAGGGAAAGACGATTTTTACCACAATTGGACCTGACCATCTTGATTTTAGCTTCCCAGGAAACAATTTAAGCTTCCAGTTGAATAGAAGAACTCAATCTCCAACTACGAACTGTTTAGGTTGCTTTAACCGAGAATCATGATGTCGCTTTGCTACCTCTTTGTATAATCTCGAACTCTCATAAGCATTAGCAGGCCATCAATCAAGCTCATTCAGTTGGAGCATCCTCTTTTCACCTGCAAGTTTAAGATCATAGTTTAGGAATTTAATTGCCCAAAATGCTTTGTGCTCAAGTTCAAATGGTAAGTGACAACTCTTCCCATAAACAAGTCTGTAAGGGGATGTTCTTATGGGAGTTTTAAAAGCAGTCTTATAAGCCCATAAACCGTCATCTAATTTCAAAGCCCAATCTTTTTTATTAGTCTCTACGGTCTTTTCTAAGATACATTTTAGTTCTTGGTTTGACACTTCAACTTGACCACTAGTTTTAGGGTGATAAAGGGTAGCTGTTCTATGATGTACACCATACTTCTTAAGAAATTTATCAAATTGAGCATTACAAAAATGTGTACCCCTATCGCTAATGATTGTCCTAAGTGTTCCAAATCGAGAGAAAAGTTTCTTAAGAAATTGAATTACCACCCTAGCATCATTAGTTTGTAAAGCTTGAGCTTTCACCCATTCCGACACATAATCCACTACTACAAGTATGTATTTATTTCCATAAGAACTAGTAAATGGTCCCATAAAATCAACACCCCAAATATTAAAGATTTCACATGCAAGCATATAAGTTTGAGGCATTTTATTACATTTGGAAATATTACCTGTTCTCTGGCATTTATCACAAGAAGTAACATACCTGTTTGCATCATTAAACAAAGTGGGCCAATAAAAACCTGATTCAAGGACCTTATGTGCAGTACGAATTCCACTATAGTGTCCTCCTGTCGGTCCAGAGTGACAATGCTCCAAAATTTTATTCCCTTCGACATTTGAAACACATCTTCGAATTACTTGATCTGCACACACACGAAAAAGACAAGGATCTTCCCAAAAATAATTCTTCACATCAGCAAAGAATCGCTTCTTTTGATGATGAGTCAAATCTTTTGGTAAAGTGTTAGCAACTATATAATTCGTAATGTTTGCAAACCAAAGACCATCAGAATCACTTACTACCAAGAGTCGTTCTTCAGGAAACGAGTCATCTATCATACCTTCATGAAGCTTCTCAATATGAGGATTTTCGAGTCTTGAGAGATGATCAGCTGCAAGATTTTTAGCTCCTTTCTTATCCCTAATCTCCAAATCAAATTCCTACAATAATAAAACCCAACGAATAAGTCAAGGTTTCGCATATGGTTTAGCAAGAAGGTAGTGAAGAGCAGAATGGTCAGTGTAAACAATAACTTTAGATAATATTAAATAAGATCTAAATTTATCAAATGCAAAAACCACAACTAGCAATTCTTTTTCAGTAGTAGTGTAATTCGCTTGAGCATCTGTCAAAGTCTTGCTAGCATAATAAATCGGCTAAAAGTGCTTGTCTCTTTGCTGTCCAAGAACTGCACCTACTGCAAAATCACTTGCATCACACATTAGTTCAAAGGGTAAATTCCAATCAAGTGAAACAACAATCGGGGCATTAATTAATTTTTCCTTAAGAATGTTAAATGCCTCTAAACAATCCTGACTGAAATTAAATGGCACATCTTTATCTAATAAATTCGTTAAAGGCTTTGCTATTTTAGAAAAATCCCTAATAAATCTTCTATAAAACCCAACATGTCCTAGGAAACTTCTAATAGCCTTAACCGAATTAGAAGGAGATAATTTTTTAATAGTTTCAATTTTTGCTTTATCAACCTCAATCCCTTTACTAGAAATTTTATGACCCAAAACAATTCCCTCTTTAACCATGAAATGACACTTTTCCCAATTAAGCACAAGGTTTGTTTCTTCACGTCTCATTAGAACACGTTTTAAATTTTTAAGGCATAAATGGAAAGAATTACCGAATACTGAGAAATCGTTCATAAATACCTCCATAATATCTTCCACGTGTTCATAAAAAACATACATCGTTGAAAAGTAGCAGGAGCATTACATAATCCAAAAGGCATTCTTCGGTAAGAAAACGTACCATATGGACATGTAAATGTCGTCTTTTCTTGATCCTCAGGAGCTATCCGGATTTGAAAGTAGCCAGAAAGTCCATCCAAGAAGTAATAGTATATGTGGCCAGCTAACCTCTCTAACATTTGATCAACAAACGGTAGAGGAAAGTGGTCTTTCCTTGTAGCATTATTCAGCTGCCTGTAATCAATACAAACTCTCCATCCTGTGACTGTTCTTGTCGGAATTAACTCATTTTTTTCGTTAGCCACAACAGTCATGCCTCTTTTTTTAGGAACAACCTGCACAGGACTTACCCAAGTACTATCAGAAATAAGATAAATAACTCCAGCATCTAAAAGTTTAATTACCTCAGCCTTAATAACTTCCTTCATATTGAGATTTAATCTCCTTTGAGCCTGCACACAAGGTTTATATTCATCTTCCATTAAAATTTTATGAGTACAAAAAGAAGAACTAATTCCTCTAATGTCAAAAATTTTCCAAGTCATTGCTCGTTTATGTTCCCTTACCACTTGCAGTAATTCCTCTTCTCATTCAGCTTTAAATCTAAAGCAATAATTATCGACAATGTAGAATTATTCCCTAAAAATGCATACTCCAAATGATCGGGTAATTGCTTCAGTTCCAATTTAGGAGGTTCTTCAATAGAGGGTTTCAACCTCAATTCTTTACTTACCTCAATGGTCTCAAATTTTTTTTGTCTCATTGGGGACTAATTAGCATCTAGATCATTTTTCATCTCATTAATCACAGCATTATCTCCATCGATCTCCCCTCCTTGAACAAGGCATAGTTCCAAAGTTTCTTTATGAACAATTTCCTGCAATGAATTTTGAACAGCAAGATCAGTAAAATCAATAAAATAGCAGGAATCATCTTGTTCTTAAGAAAATCGCATGACATTATAAATCTGAAAAATAATTTCATCATCACCTACCCTAAGCACAAGTTTACCACTACCCACATCAATAATAGCTCTAGCAGTGGCTAAAAAAGGTCTTCCTAAAATCAAAGGTACCTCAAAATCCTCATCCATGTCAAGTATAACAAAGTCAACATGGAAAATAAATTTATCTACTTTCACATGCACATCTTCAATAATTCCCCTAGGATATTTAACAGATCTGTCAGTTGATTAAATACTCATCCTAGTGGGTTTAGGTTCTCAAAGACCAAGTAGCTTGAACATTTTATAAGGCATTAAATTAATACTAGCACCCAAATCAGCCAATGCTTTCTCAATATTTAAACTACCAATAAAACAAGGGATAGTGAAACTCCCTGGATCTTTCAGCTTGGTAGGCAATTTATTTTGGAGAATAGCTGAGCACTCCCCATTAAGCTCCGCAGTGGACAACTCCTCTAACATCCTTTTATTTGTCAGCAACTCTTTCAAAAATTTTGCATAAATGGGCATATGCAATAGAACTTTAACAAAAGGTAAGTTAATATGTAATTGTTTAAAAAGATCAAGAAATTTACCAAATTGTTCATCTTTGCAGTCTTTCTTCAACTTTTTCGGATAGGGAATTGATGGTTTATATTCTCTAAGCACTGGTACCTGAATTTCCTCAGTTTTTGTTACCTCATCATCTTTCTCTTCGAATTTCTACTTCAATTTCTTTTTCGGTTCAACTAGCTCTTTCCCACTCCTTAATGTAATCATTTTTGCATGTTCCTTTGGGTTTGGTTCAGTGTTGCTAGGTAAACTACCTGACTATCTTTTCGAAATTATTTTAGCAAGCTGTCTGATTTGATTTTCAAGACCATGAATAGATGCTTGCTAATTTTTTAAAGTTGTCTCATTACTTTGAAATCTTGCTTCAGAAGTTGAAATAAATTTAGCAAGCATATCTTCATGGTTAGACTTTTTTTCTTGTTGATGTGGCTGCTGAAAACCTAGAGGAATTTGTGATCTTTGATTCCTTGACCACCCCATGAAAAATTTAGATGATATCTCCAACCTGCATTATAAGTATTACTATAGAGATTATTTTGAGGTTTAGAATTATTACCTAAAAAGTCTTCTTGCTCTTTGAAATATTCTGAACTCATCATCCCCGCTCCATTTTCATTGCACTGCATCATTGGATGTACCTGTTGAGAAAAATTCAAACCATCAAATTTTTTATTAAGAGTTTCAACCTGACGAGCCAACATAGAAACGACATCAACATCATAAATCCCTACTGCCTTCACAGGTTTTACTCTTGTAATTTGCCACTGATAATTATTTAATGCCACCTCCTCAATAAATTCTTGGGCTTCTTTTGGTGTCTTTTTATTTAAAGTTCCCCCAGCTGCTGAATCAACCATCTGTCTAGTCGAGGGTTTCAAACATTGTAGAAAGTTTTAACTTGGAGCCATAAAGGTAAACCATGATGAGGACACCTTCTCAATAAATCTTTGAACCTCTCCCATGCTTCATAAAGTGTCTCAATATCAAATTGAGCAAAAGAAGAGATGTCATTCCTCAACTCAGCTGTTTTAGCCGGCGAAAAATATTTTAATAAGAACTTCTCAGTCATTTGATCCCAAGTAGTGATAGAACCTCGTGGTAAAGCATTTAACCACATTTTTTGCCTTGTTCCTCAACGAAAACGGGAACAACCGTAAGCGTATGGCATCATCAGTAACACCATTAATTTTAAAAGTATCGCAAATCTTGAGAAAATTAGCCAAATGAGCATTTGGATCTTCATCCTACAAACCATCGAACTGAACATGTTGTTGTACTATCTGAATTATACTCGGCTTAATTTCAAAATTATTCGCATTAACATTCGGCCTAACAATACTTGTTTCAGCCCCAATCAGAGTAGGCTTAGCATAATGATACAAAGTCCGACGAACAGGAGGGTCAGGAAGAGTAGTTGGGAGAGTAGGAGGAACCTGGTTATTTCGATTGTCACCCATCTCCACAATAATACACTTTTCCTTTTTACTGTCTACTAAAGTTTTCTGACTTTGCTTAGCTTCTCTAACCTCTTTACAATTTTTACGAATAGTCTTTTCAAGTTCAGAGTCGTGAAGTGGTCCCGACGGGTTTCCTCTAGTCATAAACCAAAAGAACTTGCTAGAAGCAAATAAAAGGGAAAAAAAATTAAATCAAAAAAATTAAATTAAAAAAGCAAATAATAAAATAAAAATAAATAATAAAAAATGGCTAAATAATAGAAATAAAGTTTTCCTAATATTTCAGTCCCCGGTAACGGCGCCAAAAACTTGATGCAGTCGAAACTTAACTAAAAATATGACTAAGGCAAGTGCACCTATCAATTAATAGTATAGTTACAGATATCGTTCCCACGAGAACCAAAAGTACTAGTAATAACTGTCTTCCTATTATCTAACCCGTCAAATAAAGTGATTGATGTAAACTAATTTAACTAAATTAATAAAAAGTGCGTCAAAGATTAAAGAAAGAAATAGTAAGTGTTTTATACCAAGAAAAGAAAACAATACCCAGGAAAGATTCCACCTAGATTTCATCTGCCATTATCATTCTGATTTAAGCAATTTATTCACTTAGTATTTTATTCCGTAGAAATCCCTAAATTATGCTAATACCTCTATTCAAGCATAAAAGCAACTGACTCTAGGTTGATTAATTGAAATTTATTTCTGATTATAACCCTTATTGTCGCATTAATTCGATCTATGGATTCCCATATTTGATTTGACTCTAATCCGGTAGATTTATGTCATCCTATTTCTAGGATAGCATGCAACTCCACTCAATTATGTTAGATCTACTCTTAAACAAGGTCTATTCCTCCTCTGATTTAAGCACATCAAACAAGAATTAATATATCAAGAATACTAAATCAAGAATTAAGCACACATAATTGAGAGCAAAATCAAAGTATTTATTGCGTAAAATCAGAAATTAAATGACAGAATTCATCCTAGGGTTCATCTCCCCTAAGTATTTTTGAATTTAGTTCTTGCTAATAAATGGAAACATCTTAGAAACAAGATAACCACAAGATAAGGAAAAACTCATAGTAAAATCAAAAGAATTTAGAAAGAGGTCTTCAATCTTTATGGAGATCTGCTTCAAAGTCGGCTTCTATGGTGTTTCTTCAGTTGTTTCCTTTAATAATCTCTGACGGCTAGGGTTTGGGGAATGGAGGATTTTGTAGAAAATTAAAAGTGCCCTCTCTTATCACTTTATTCCCTATTTATAATACATGCAAAAAACTCTAGTTGGATCCAAATTAAATTTTAAAAAGATAATTTGAATTAAATCTAAACAATAATTCCCTAATTGGATCCAAATTAAACTCTAAATCATAAAGCCTAAAAGATAAATATAAACAATATAATAATAATCCTAAATATTAATCCTAAAAAAATAAAGTTTAAATTTAAATAAAGTCTTATGTCTAATAAATCTCTTCCTAACTCTTTCACATTCACACTTGTGCCCCAAAATTTTCTTTTTATCTTCGATTTAGTCCATGGCCATGTGTCCAGCTCGTGTGCCTCCTAAAATCTACTCTTTTTGTTTGGTTTTCGCTTATTTTTTGCTCCTTTCGCTCCCAAATTCATTATTTTCCTAAGTTCCCATTTAACACTATGAATCGTGTCTACAAGTAGTGAATCAAAACACTTACCGGATATGCTTTTCTCAAGTAGCCGAAAGTTCAAACTAGCTTTTCTTTTCCTTTGTCTCTACTCGTTGAAGGTCTTAATGATTTCAAAGCTTTAACAAGACAAACCACACAATAACACAACCAATAATCAGCGAATGACTTACCTCAAATGATAAAAAACATAACCTTAAGCTAGGTTCTCTAGTAATCGAAACTTACAACATAGAAAACTTAAAACTCGAATATCTCGGTCTATACTTAATCCTTTTGCACAAAACAAATTCCATTAATCTATTTATTCCTCTATGATTGATTCTCAACCCTTAAACCACACCAAACTACTCATATCCTAGTATGAAAATTTTTCGACATAAAATAGGCATTTTCATGAAAACTCAATAAAACCTTAGAATTCTTTAACGAAACTTCAAAGTAAGTTGAGAAACATTCTAATCACATCAAAACTAATTGAAAAACACTTTGAAACAATGTTTTTACTAAAAATATTGAATCCACCATCAATGACCCAATTTTTTACTTTTATTTAATGGGTAAAAACATTATTTAAAAGACTACATAACATCAAAAACTAATAGGAAAATAATTTGTTACCTTCGTTGGAAGAAAAACGAACTTTTGGATGAAAACACAGAGAACCAACAAGCTTGGGAGATGACTAAATCAATGGTGTTTGGGTGTTCTTCTTGAAATTCTATGGACATTTATTGCTTGGGTGTTTTTTGAAGAAGGTTTGACAAAGAAAATCAAATGAGAGAATTTGGGAGAGCAAGGGATGACAACAAGGGGTGAGGGAGATGGCTACCGTGAGTTTTATGAAGTTTGGAGGGGAAAATATGGTATTTTAAAACTTGGTTTATTTGCCTCTTAAAAACTCAAAATTTAGACCCTTTTACAAATTAGTCCACTTTCCAAATTAAAGGTCTTTTGAACATGTTTTTCAAAAATTGGTTTAATTTTCTAAAAGCCATAGTTGAAAATATTTCTGGTTACCATGTTTACGGAATTCTTAGCACAATTGAGATACAATTCCTAAATTAACCTTAGAATTTCTATGCCCAATTTTGGGATGTGACATACCATATAGGTCGGGTTGGGGAGGTTACAAGGAGCCCTTACAAACTTACCCCTTAACCTATGAAGCAAAGTTATTATTGGTTTGGACCCATAGTCAGCTCACCTCCAAACCCACTATTTATACAAGACATCTTACTCATTAGAAAGTGTCATGGATCTCCTCCCTAAAAAAACCATTATTTACTATATTTACCTCACCCCACCTCACCTTGTGGCTCTCGACACCACCATGGTGTGAACAAACCTTATTCACCACCCTCCTCTTGGTGTGTGGTCATAAAAATAAACTAATGAGAAATTAATGAAAGCTCAAGATGTGTATGAATGTCACTTTCTTTAAGGATCTATTTGCCCCACCTATATTATGGAGAGCAATAGAGTTACTGGTAATTGAACCTCGAGGATATGATGAAGCCTAATAATTGTCTACATTTTGCATTGATGGGAACAATCCAGTTAGCATTGAGCAGGGCATAGTTATTTCACTTAAGGGTGTAAAAATCCCTCAAACTTTTCCAAAAATACCAATTAAGCCTAACATTTTTTTGCTCTCAATTAGAATTAAGTGTTTGAAAGTCAATTGCGTTTAAACAAAAATTTTTAAAAAAGTTACTAGAATCATATTTAAAAAGAATTAAGGAAAATGGTTTTTAATTGAAAGGGGGCTAATTTGAAAAAGGGCTAAACTTGAGAGTTTAACAAAAGCAATTAATCCAAGTTTTAAAAATCAATTTTTTTCAAGTGATTTAAAACCCCCTTTCACATCATTTCCCTAACTCATCTTTCTCTTTAAAAATATTCCCAAATCTAGAGTTATACATCTTTCTCTCCAAATAACAAAACCATTTTGATTTACTCACTTTTGAGACACACAATTTCCTCTCAATTTTAAAGAAAACTCTCAGATTCTCCATCCATTTTGATTATTCCTCTTCAGGGGATATTCAACAAATTCAAGTGTCAACTCCTTTTTCTTCTTTAATCAAGGATAGATTTCTATGAATCTAAAGATTTATGCCGAAATTAAGCTCTAAAATGGTGAAATTCAGAGTTCTAAGATAAACCACTATTTCTAAATGATTTTCAACTTATTTTGAAGTGATTAAAATGTTTCTAAACTCAATTTAACATATTACTAAAAGATTTTAAAGAATTGATGATTTTTGCTTATGAATGTTCTTACGTGGTGATTTTTTTAGAAAATGAAAATCTGAGATTTTAGGTGCTTAAAATGGTTTAAATCTGTCCCAAAATGATTTATTAGGTGTTTAGAATCATACTTAAGTATTTGAAATAAAATTGATTAAGGAAATATAAGTTTTCAACAAATCTAGTCAAACTTTCAGTTAAGAGGGGAGAACGAATCTACATTTTTTTTCGATGTTTTGATGTGTTTGTGGCTAGTAATGACTATATTACATTGTGTCTAATGTGTTTGTAAAGTTTTGGATCCATTGGAGCCCTCTACGAGTAAGGCGAAAGGCAAGAAGAAGCTCGTTTAAGCTTTTGAGAAACAAGCGAAAGCTAATTAGTGAGTGATCCGGAGTTGTTGCTTGTAAGCACAATTCAATGTGCTTTTTGGGAGATTTGGTTAGGCTAAATTATTTGAATAAATTTAATTAAGGTTTTATTAAAATATAGAAAATACATGATAAATAATGTTTTTAAAAAATATCTATCTTGTAATTTTAATTTTAATGTACTTATATTTCATTAGACAATTCTTGCTAGTTCGTATATTACAAATGTTATGTTGAAGTCTCTCCCATGTAACCTATGAAGTAAAATTGTTATTAGTTGGGATCCACAGTCAGCTCACCTCCAAATCCACTATCTATATAAGACCTCTTACTCTTGAGAAAGAGTCGAGGATCTTCTCCGTCAAAAAACCATTATCTATTATATTTACCTCACCCCCACCTCACCTTGGGGATAAAAATAACCTTATGAGAAATTAAAGAAAGCTTCAAGACGTGTATCAGAGCCACTTTTTTTAAGGTTCTATTCGCCCCCACCTATATTATGGTGAGCAAAAGAGTTATTGGTGATTGAACCTCAAGGATACAATAAAACCCAATGATTATCTGCGTTTTGCATTGACAGAAACAATCCACTAAGCACTGACCGGAGCATAGTTATTTGTCTTAAGGGTGTAAAAAGCCCTACAACTTTTTCAGGAAAAACAATTAAGGTCCTGCTTTTTTTTCACTCAATTAGGTATTTTAAATTTCAAAATTCATCAAAAAGGCCAACAAATTTTAAAAAAAAAAAAACAATTAAGCTCCTACTTTTTTGCACTTAATTGGGTATGTGAAATTTCAAAATGCATAAAAAATAGACACTTCATTTTTTTTTTCATAAAAAGCAATTAAGCCCTTGAATTTTTTTACACTCAGTTGAGTACTTGAACTGTCAAATGCATCAAAAAAGCTCTTTGACCGCTAACTTTAACAATTGACTGCTAAAGTTAATTGACCGTTAAAGTGAGTGAAAAAAGTAGGGGCTTAATTTTTTTTTTTTGAATAAGTTTGAGGGCTTTTTTACACCCTTAAGCCTAGTTATTTTTTTAAATTTTAGTACTTACTTGGTATTAAATTGAGTCAAGGATTGACTTGAAAAAAGTGAAATTAGGAGTTTTAAAATCTTAAGCCAAAGTCTGTTTTGAATTTGATTCATAGCCCAAAATAATTTTCGAGCCCAAATTTTCTTTTAAATTGAGTTCAGCCCAAATTAAATCAATTTTATTTTCAAGGTTCAAAAGATCATTTTTATGTTGAATTTGAAACCCTAACTTTTTATGTTGCCAATGTGAACAAATCAAAAAGTTTATAAAAAGTAGTTTTTTTGTTAATAAACAGATAAAAAAATTCTAAACACAATTTTGCTAAATCTAATTTCATCATCATTATTATTAACAATATAGAAAATAGTATAAATAATGAACCTACATAAAAAAAAGGTCACCCAATGTAACCTCCCAAACTTTTTGTATTAGATTTTTGCAAAATTCTAGGAAAATACGATGTTTACAGCGTTTTAATCCTATAAAGTGAAATTAGGAGTTTTAAAAGCTTAAGGACTAGTTTGATCAAGAGAAGAATTGGGGAGGCTTTACATTGATAATTGCCCAAATGCCAAATAACCAATTGCCCTAAACCTAATTTGGTGTAGAAATCAGCCTACTTTTCCAAGCTAGGCTATCATTGTCTGAGAAAAAAACATATTGTTTTGCTTACTATTTCTCAACTTCTTGCTATTTGTCTTAAAATTATCAATTGCTTTGCTCCAAATTATTGCTATGATTTGATTCAGATCAATTTCGCTTGAATTTGCTACATTTAGTCCTTCAATTAACTATAACCAATTACTTGTTTTGAGATTAATTTATTAATCGACGCGTTTCGTAAATAAATGTTGTGATTCGCTATATTATTGATGTTTATTTGGTTAAGATGAGTTAGAACATTTAGAATTATATTTAATTAGAATTAATTTAATTTTAAATTCATGTATGTTTGTTTTGTTATTTAATAGAAGTTTGATTTATTTAATCACATTAATAAATTCAAATTTAGTTTAGGTTAATTTCAATTTTAGGATTTCATATAATTTAGTTAAAACTATGTTTCTTTATGTAAACTTGTAATTATTGTTTCTCTATCTCTTAAGTTATGCTCGAGTTTCTTTTTGTTGGCTTCACTTGATTGGATTTATTCGTAATGATTTTAAATTTGATTCATTATTCTTTAATTAGATGTTTAGATTAAGAAAATTAACTTTGATTTTAAATGAATTAAAAATAGATTAGATTAATTTAAATCCTATTAACTATAGGCTTAGGTTAATTTTTTATTCTTTTTTTCTAAATAAGAATAAGTATGATTGAATTTTTATTAATTTGAGCCTAGAGAAGTGATTGTCTTTAATTTGCTATTGGATTGCTGAATTGTCAAAAGTGAAAGTCGATAAGATTTGGTTGTTTCTAAGCTTTGAAATACAATTTGTGTTCTCCATTGTTTAAAATGTTTTACAATTTTTCTAAATTACTTGTTGTGAATGTGTTATAAATTTAATACTCTTGTTATTGATCTTGTGTATTGAAAGTATGCACATGTGGTCATTAATTGAAAATGAATGTTATATTTATTCCCGATCCTTGTAAATGTTATAGGAAAACAATCAAGGTATAGTTGACATGCCATAGAGTATAGAGCTCTTCCATTATGTGTTAATACGGGCTGCTACATGCACTTGGTAGTATCCTATCATTGCGCTTATCGCATTTGGTGTGTTGGTTGGCTAAGTCATGCTTTGCATGCACGGGAGTATTATTATCATTTATATCGTATCATTATGGGGTTTAGATGAATACTCATGTACCCGACATATTTTTCCCGCAAATGGTTACTTAGGCTAATTGGTTCTTTATGGTGTTGAATGTATTGAATGTATAACGATTAATTTATATGTTACCTTCTCTTATTAGAGTGATACTATGGTTGAATTGTATCAGGATGGTACACCACCGTCTCATCATCAACAAGGCATAATACATCTCACTGTGTAACCTCCCAAACCCGACCTAGACGTTATGGTTGAATTGCGAAAGTAACATTGGACACCTAAATGTTAAACCTACTCTATCGATAGTTAAAAACCTTCAAAACACTCTCTTTTCATAAAACCACGGTTATCATTGATAGTTTGAAAAATGTCCATTTAAATAATCCAACCTTTATTAAGTCGAATTAGCATATTAGGTGTGGTTTTTTGAAAAACTCAAAAACGTCATTGCCTTTGAAAAATATTTTGTTTATCTTCTTTACAGCAGAAAACATACCATTACGATCCCAATTATTATCTTAGCCAAATGACATGAATAGTCCAATTTCGGTATACATAAATCTGTAAATGCATCCTCTGAATGAAAAACATGCATGCATGAAAATCCCCAAAAGGAAAATAGTCACAAACCACAGTTTAAATAAATTTACAATTCAAAAACTGAAAAATAATAGGAAATTTTAAATAAAAATAAAATAAGAATGTTATGGTGATATTGAGTCCGAAGTCTGTTGTACGTCTGCATGCCAATTCCAATCCTAAGTTCATTCATTACTTGAGAAGTTGAGGTAATGAGATGAGCTTAATAAGCTCAGTGTGAGTCTAAACAAATAAGCAACATACATTCTTACAAGCGATTTCACATGAAACCGTATAGCACAAATGAACATCAATAATAACAATTTTTACGAATATGATCATGACATAATGCACATGTGACATCCTACCCATACCATCCGCTAGACACCACGAGTTCCCCAGAAACCGTCGTCCAAACTCCAACAAATGCGATATAATCAGAAATCCCCTCGGTACTCCAAATGGAGTGCATTAACTATGAATAAATGCGGTCTTAATAAGTGATGTGAGCTCATAATCGGATTATAAATTCAAAGTCACTCGATTGCCTGATTGTTTCTGAACAAGTTCTTAATAACCAAAGAAATATGATAGGAATCTTGAATCAACGACTTGTACGAGAAAAGCACTAGTGTTATTGGAACATGACCCACTTTCTATATGACAAATAATCGAAAACAATAATAGAATCGAACAAACCCCGACCTATTATTTATGGAAGAAACAAGAACTGAAGGTATAGAAAATAGAGAAGAACGCTACAATGCAATAAGCCTTGATAAGTTTAGTTTGTATGTTCTAAAGATCTCAAGAGAGAATTTCGCACAAATTGTATATTCACTCTTCATTTTTACAATGTTCTGCTTACAGATTATTTATAGACACTTTTGTGACTATTCAAATGTCTATGTGAGACCTTTCACATTCAGCCATTAACTAAAGTTAATATAAACACTAATTTCATTTTAACTCTTGTAGGGAAGCCAATGAGTTATGTCTATTCATTAGGATCTAAAGTAGTTGAAAAGACATGACAATTTCATTTTTTTAACTCTTATAGTGAAGCTAATCAGTCATGTCTCTTCATTATGATCTGATGTAACTGAAAAGGCATGTCATTTCTCCTTAATGAAGACATATTGTGTCTTTAATGTGTGTCTCTTCAGCTCTCTTGAAACCGATTTGTATTAGCTTGTGTAACAACTTCTTAAATGACATCTTGATGAAGGTTAAAGACTCTAAAAACGTTCAGACTTGAAGAGTCTCCTATGGTCCATTAAACAACCTCCATAATGTTGTTAAAAAGCTTTGAAACCTTCTAACTTGAAGAGTCTTTAATCATAGGAAAAGTCACCTGCAAAAATAGATATTTAAGCATTAAACAATAACTTAAAACACTTATAAAAACATCATATTTATTAACACTCATGCACATAAATTAATTGAACATGCAACTTAAACCATACTTTAACAAATGAGATGATTTAATGCATGACTTATTTAATATAAAAACATGCAGATCTTTAAAGATGCTGATGTGTTAATGCAAGGCATTGAGCAGAGATGCATTTAACAAACAAAACATTTAATAATGCAGATTACTAAATAAAGATGCATTTAACAAACAAAACACTTAATGATTTAGATTATTAATCAAAGATGCATTAAACAAACAAAACATTTAATGATGCAGATTATTAAACAAAGATGCATTTAACAAACAATACACTTAATGAAGCATAATTAAACAACTTTATTTATGAATGCAACAAAACAATCAAGGAAGCATAAATAAAGAAAAACAGAACTTTATGCATGACTAAATTAAATGCAAAACAGTTAATGCAAGACATAATTAAAGATGCAAACACTTATTAAACTAAAATAAAACATAAATAAAATTAAAAAAAGTCCTTAAGAACATTAGCCCAACAATCAATCAGGCTCGTGAGATGTTTCTTTTTGCACTTGGGCCCCTCGTGTTTGGGCCAATCTCGATATCTCTAAATTGCATCGTAACATGATGTAACCATGCTCATATCAATATGCCGTTGGTACTCAATGAAACTCCTCCGTTAACCACAAAATAACTCACTCCAATGCACATGCAATATGTCATACAATCTCATACATAGTCACAATTCTATACTTTCACATTTTATTGGCATGTTCAACATGCTCTCAAATTATCAAATACTTTTGGTAAATAGGATCAATGATCCAACTATCCAATTACCATTAAAATGGTATCATTCAACAATTCATAATTTCATATACTTGTACGAATTTCCAATATGCATGTATAGCAACCTTTCTAATACAACATAGCAAATCTTTCACTAAAATATATCATGCATAAAATCAAATTTCGACAAATCATGCTATACATACAACAAATCTCATACTAAATAAAACAATATTGCATTACAATATCAATCACATAATCATACTGTCAAACCAACAACTTTGCTAACACATCAATAGTTTAAGGCTCGAAATGTACCTGGTTCGGTCACTTACAAAATTAATTATTTGGATATTAAGTCAATCCAATTAACAAGCTAAATCATCAAATAAATCATAATAATTATCATTATCAATCTATATTTTGAGTTTAGGACCCACACCTTATTTTACACTCTTTCGCAGCACACTAGTGAATCTTGCGGTTTCTCTAATAAACTTTAAAATGTACCTAAATTAAAAATCAGTATAAATTCACTTAATTCACCACCTAAACAGCCCCCAAACACCCACTTATGGGTTCAAACTAATCGTCAAAATGACTACTATTTTTCGAATCTAAACTCGTTTGATTTCTTACATTGTTTTGATGCGAAGCATATGGACGAACGTCTTTTGGCTTTACTGTTGATTTGGGGCGTTTGGGTTAGCACCTAACACATTTACATACTGGAAAAGTAGTAGCTAAACTTGATTTTCATCATTTTAGGGAAGTGAAGAACTTGACTAATTATTAGTCTTTAAAGGATAAAAATTCAAAAAGGGGTAGATAGCTTTTTTATTTTTAATAATAAAGAGTGTCTAACATGCATTGGAAAAGAATTTAATGCTTTTGATTTTATTTGGAAGACTTACTTACGTTTTTGCTATTTTTTGTTCTAGTAATTGGATAGTAAATGCATGTATCATTTAGGTTTTTTCTTGTACAAGGTATTTGGACAAAACTTTGGATTTGTCAAATTTAAATTATTTTGAGTTGTATAATTTAGATTTTACACTATAACTATTTAATTTAATTTTTGTAATTTTAAAATATAATTTAATCAAATTGAAATAAGTTAAATTATTTGAATAAATTTAATTAAGGTTTTGTAAAAATGTAGAGAATACATGATAAATAATGTTTTAAAAAATATCTATCCTGTAATTTAATTTTACTGTACATATATTTCATCAAACTGTTCTTGCTAGTTTGTATATTACAAAATAATATGCTAAAGACTCTCCCATCACATTCATTACATTCTAATGTGTGTCATTGCATTTTATCACCAACTATATATGCTTGGTAGCCTTTTCGATCCAATCACCTCATGGTAGGATTGTAACACCCTGAAATTTAGGATGTTAAAATAATTAGGTGCTATTATATTAATATAAAATGAAATTTGATCAGGATCTTTAATTTGAAAATAGTGTGTTTTAATTAAATTAGGACCTAAATGGAAAAAGGAGTAAAAATAAATTAAAATATTAATAAAGAGTGTTGATTATGAATATTAATTATTATAAACTAAAATAGGAATGTATTAAAAACTATAAAGTTAAATAATTGATTAAAAAGTATAAGCTAATAAAGAATAGATATGTACAATTAAGTGACCAAAATTATTATGCATTGAGTCTTTGCATTAGTGGTTAAGAGCTTAAAAAATTACCTAGGAAGTCAAAGTTCAAACCCTATTCTTTGCATTTTTCATCTTTATTTTTCAAGCATAAAAATGGGAACCAAGTTAGAATAAGAATTGAATATAGTAGAAAAATATAGTATGGGAAATAGCCTAATGTTAAGCTTGCTCTTTTCCACTAGCACAGCTAAGTTCAAGTCACACCAATTCCTTCTTATTTTTGTTAATTTTGACAAAATGGATTAATTACCAAAATAGCCCTTTAAAGTTTGCTTAATCTTGGCATTTAGTTCTCATCCTAATAATAAGAGGATTTTGATTATCTTTTTCAAACTTATCTAGAATTCATATCTTATTCTTCTTCAAAGTTCAAAGTAAAATTAAAATTTCATTATCTTTCTTATTTCTATTTATTATTTATTATTCCCCATTTGTTATTTTATCAAATTAAAATGCTAAACTCTCTCTCTACATATACTCTAGTTTCCTCTAAAAATTCCCTATTTCAAAACTCTTTTAAGCCTTTAAGTTTTGCTGAAAATATTCTTTAAATTTTTGAAAATTCAATCAAGTCCTCATACTAAAATATTGAATTCCGAGTCGGTAAACCATTGAGTTTTTATCAAGATCGACCCTTGTAGGTGATTGAATCAAGCTTGAACGAAGGTAAATTGCCCGAGACCTAGAGAAAGTCAGGTGAGTGTTCTTTTATGATAAAACGAGTCAAAACGTGTCTAGGTTTAGGCCCACACGACCGTGTACCACCGTTTTACAAATTTTATAGTTATGCCACTATTTTTCATAATTTTATAGCTTTGTCACTAGTTTTCTATATTTTACAGTTCAGGTACTATTTTTTTCAGATTTTAGAGTTTCGTCACTGGTTTTCCAAATTTTTTACAGTTCTTTACAGTTTTGCCATTGTTTTCCAAAATTTTACATTGCCACAAGTTTTCCAGATTTTACAATTCTATCATTGTTTTCTAGCTTTTAAAGTTTTGCCACTGGTTTTTCAAACTATTTTTCAAAATTTACAATTTTGCAACTATTTTTTAGATTTTACAGTTTTGCCACTATTCTTAAAAAATTATAGTTTTTCTATAACTTTACTTATTCAATGCAATTAAGTCCTTAATTAGGTTCTAATGGTTTCTAATGAATTAGATTTAACAATTAGGTCTCGAATTAGGATTAGAATGATTAAATATATTGATGAATGAACTTAGAGTTTTTAATTACTTTTATTGACTGCTTGATCCATAAATGCTTTTATGTTTATCAATGTTGTAAATACTAAACAAACATCTCGAATGCCTATTTTCTTGAGCTAATGTTTGATGGATATAATCATAAATGCCATTATTAAGCAATAAAATAGCATGTTGAAAGTATTCATGATTTAATAAAAGTATGCTTTAAAAGAATAATTTTATGATTTATTTGCTTATGATTTATGACATGAATTTGTGAATTGTTTTATGATTTTATGAATATTGGCATAAACTTGTGAATGATATCATGATCATTTATAAAATATGATTGCTTAGGAATGATTATCAATGATATATGTTTGCTTAAGGAATGACCATTCTAATTCATGTATGATTAGGTTTAAACTGAACATTATACATATATGTCAAGCAAATGCCAAGCTCATCAATATGATACTGCTATATAAAATTTTTTGGAACAATTACCGAATGAAGAAACTGTAAGGATCATGAAGTCCTTATCAATTGTTCTTCTCTAAAATGTTGAATTCAGATTCATTAGATCATTGAGTTTTTATCAAGATTGACCCTTGTAGTTGATTGAATCGAGCTTGAACGAAGGGGAATCACCTGAGACCTCGAGAAATTCAAGTGTGCGTTCTTTTATGACAAATCGAGTCAAAATGTGTCTAGGTTTAGGCCCACACGACCGTGTACCACTATTTTACAAATTTCATAGTTCTGCCATTGTTTCCAGAATTTTATAGCTTTGTCACTAGTTTCCATATTTTACAGTTTTTTAAGTATTTTTTTTTCAGATTTTATAGTTTTGCCACTGGTTTTCTAGATTTTACAGTTCTACCATTATTTTCAAAAATTACAGTTTTGCCATTAGCTTTCCAGATTTTACAGTTCTACCATTATTTTCCAGATTTTACAGTTTTGCCATGGTTTTTCAAAATTTTCAACTCTGCCACTATTTTTCTAGATTTTACAATTTTGCTTCTATTTTTGAGATTTTACAATTTGTCCACTATTCTTAAAAAAATTATAGTTTTATTATAACCTTACTTATTCAATGCAAGTCAGTCCTTAATTAAGCTCTAATGGCTTCAAACGAATTAGATTTCATAATTAGGTCCCGAAGTAGGATTAGAATGATTAAATATATTATTGAATGAACTTATAGTTTTTAATTACTTTGACTGACTGCTTGATCCTTAAATGCTTTTATGTTTATCAATGTTATAAATGCTAAACAAACGCCTCAAATGCGCTTATTTGCTTGAGCTAATGTTTGTTGGATATATCGTGAAGGCCATAATTAAGTAGTAAAATAGCATGTTGAAAGTATTAATGATTGAATGAAAGTACGCTTTAAAAGAATAATTTTCTGATTTATTTACTTATGATTTGTGACATGAATATGTGTTTTGTTTCATGATTTTATGAATAATGGCATAAACTTGTGAATGATATCATGATCATCGATAAAATATGATTGCTTAGGAATGATTACGATAAGCCGTGGTTGCCTACATTAATATTCATGAATACCAATGATATATGTTTGCTTAACGAATAACCATTCTAATTCGTGTATGATTATGTTTAAACTGAACATTATATATATATGCCAAGCGAATGTTGTGCTCATCATTATGGTACTGCTATATAACAAAATTTTGGAATAATTACCGAATGAATTAACTCTAAGTATCTGATTGTTTTGCATATACATGGAGGGAAATATGAAAGGTGGAAGGAAATGACAGTTTATACTGCATATTTGTTATCGGTACGACAGTTTGTATTCCATTTATGTTATGTGTTTGTTGTGTATTCATAGTTTAGCATATGCCAACTGCGACTTTATAAACAAGTATCCACAACTTTCTCTGACAGCTTTTATCTACAAGGTGTTTTGGATCCCCAACCATACGACAGCTTGTATACACCCTCTATGTATTCACAACTTAGTAGATTTGAATTGTGACTGTATGAATGGAGGATCGACAATTTTCTTTGACATCATTTATCGATGAGGAATTGGGGATTCTTAACCAAAAGACAGCTTGTCTGCACTTATATATATAAGTCGAATTTCATATGATATGTTATACGACTATTGCATGAACATACTATGCATTCCCATTTGAAAGTACATGATGAAACGTTTGAACTAATAAGTGTTCCTTGTGAATGATTCTATAAATCAATAATTGTGTTACTTCATTGAACTTTTTTGAATATAGATTGTTTTGTTGATCTAGGGTAATTTATCCTAAATTATTGTATTGTTATGATGATTAAGTAATTATAATTTTTGTGATTTTGATTCATGTTTGAATATTGAATTGGTTTATTGTAAAATGACTCACAATGAGCTTCCATAATCCACTCCCCTTAATTTCCATCTTTTCAAATAACCTTACGAACTAGGATGAGGACTCAACATGCGGAGGGTCTAGACTTGTTATCGCCAGCATTTTATTTATTATTATTATCATTTTATTTTATTAAGAATCGTGTTATGGGATAATTATTCTTAATATGTCACTTAGGATGCATGTTATTTATTAATGTTATTTACCTTCGTTAGTGATTTAAAATTATATTAATATTTGACATTTATTAGCATTAATTAATTAGGATTATACTTATTTATTAAGTGACATAAACATGTTAATTATTATATAAAGATTATTGATTTATTTTGCGCTATTAAAAATTTATGTTAGATTTAAATTGACAAAATTAAGATAATCACTGTATAAAATAGATTTAGTATTGAGAATTTATTTGTAAAAAGACCGAGCCCTAGTTACACCCAATACCCAGCTTGGTCGCCAAGCCCGAGTAATAGGACGCTACAGCAACGTCACACATCATACATATCGTGAATTGTCACATTATTAAGGAATCGTCTCCTAATTTAGAATTTGCATGAGATTTAAGTGAAACACAATCTAATCATAATTAAAACATGCTATACATACTTCAAATAATCTTATAATAACAATTAAACATGCATTAAAACCACTTAGATAAAATTCAAAATGAATCACTTAGGTATCGATACTGAAACAAAGGTATCGATATTTCTCTTAAATGGTATCAGTATCAATTGAAAAATCGATACCAAAACAACATTTTGTTTCTCGATTAAAACCAATCGATACCAAAACAACATTTTGTTTCTCGCTTAAATATAAAAAAAATTTCCTGAAAATATTGGTATATCTATTAAAATATCGATTATTTTACCCCGAGTAATGATACTCATGATAAGAAACTGATACCAAATTACATTACTGACTTCCAGCACTTTTAAAAATCATGGAGGTGTCAATTTTAAAGCCTGAATATCTATACATCTACTTAAGAAAAAAAAATACAACATATACAAGCATATAATCCATTCAAACCAAAGTCTATTCATCATGCATCATTCACTTCATCAAACAATCACCAAAATGTCCATAATGGCAATCCAAAAACATCATAGTTATGACCAAGGAAGAAATCAACATACAAAATTCAATGTCCGTAAATTTTAAAGTAATATCGTCAAGTAAATAACTTAAAAACAATAGCATAAACCAACAAATAGTCTGCCACATTTTCTTTCTTTTCAAAAAACATACCGAATAATAAACACTTATGAAATAATGCTAAAGTCTTGCTTGGATCACTTCCTTGGAATTCCGCACCATTCACACCGTAAACGCTAAATATCTGAAATGGTTACAAAGAGTGGGTGAGCTTAAACAAGTTCACTGAATGTCGAAGTTACCACAAAGTATATACAATATCAAAGATTAAATAAGAGCATAATACAACACATTCACAACCATATTCTAAACAAGTTAATTACGTGTTCATGCTCCAGTAATTCATAAATCTAGCATATACTTTCACATGCAATCACACTCAGCTAATATATTCATCATTCATTTTGCAATAATTCATCAAGACTAAACAATGTATTCATGCTTTAAAAACTCACAAATCTAGCTTATGTATTCACATGCACTCACAAGTTAAATTAAAACGACACAAACCACGAATACAAGCACAATTTACTATGAGAACATACGAACATATTCATTAAACTTAAATCAACTCATTTAGCATATTATTCACATGTTTATGTATCCATCTCATATTGTATTATCACAACATATTAGATTGAAGAAGGTTTTGAGGTTCGAATGGAAAGGTAAGCTTAGTCCGAGGTTTATTGGCCCAGATTGGATTGGTTGCTTATTGTCTTCTGTTGCTGCTTGAGCTTGAGCGCATTCACAATGTCTTCCATGTTTCCATGCTTCATAAGTATAGATCGTGACCTTTTGTATCAAGAGTAGTCGATTACGATCCTAGGTCGTGAGGTGAAGGTGTTATGTAATAAGACGATTCCATTGGTGAAAGTTTTGTGGCGCAACCACATGACTGAGGAAGCCACTTGGGAAACGAAAAATATCATGAAGCGTTAGTATCTGTACTTGTTCGATTTAAGTAAATTTTGAGGACACAATTTCTTTTAAGAAGGGGAGAGTTGTAAGGCCCCAAAAATAGTCTAGTAGTTTTAGGTAGTTTACTGAGTTTCGAGTGAAAATTGGGAATTAATCGGGTTAATTAGCAATTTATATTTTTAATTAGTTAGCTTAATTTCATTTAAAGATCGGTAAATAATATTCCAAAAATTAAAAATATTTTTAGAAAACTTAATTTTATGGTTTTAAATAGTTTTTGGGTAAAACAAATATTTTGGAATAAATTGGAATTTAAAAATAATTTAAAATGGGGGTTTAATTTGGTTATTTAAAATATTAACTAAATAGGACCATTTTACAAAACAAGGGAAATGTAACAGTGGTTTATAGCAAATTATCCTTATTTTCATAATTTTGGAGGGAAATGAGTATTTTGAAATACTAAGGAAAATTGAGAGTGGCCTAATGGCAATTTCCCAATTTTTGAAATCAGGTGTGGCTTTTCAATTTTAAAAACACTGTAACTACCTCACTTTGCATACCATTTTCACCCGAATTAAGAGCTTTTTCTCTTGTTTTTTTTTTTGTGCTCATTTTCATAGACCACATATTATAGAATAGATCTAAACTGTTACTCTCTCAAAATTCTGTCCAAAATCTTCATAAAAGTTTTCCAAAGTTGAGCAAAAGTCATTCGAAATTTCTTCAAGGATCTTAATTCAATCTTCTAAATTGATGATTTGAGATCAATCTTCTAAATTTATTTTTAAGTTGTTTTCAATCATCATTTGCTATTTAAATTGATTAAAATGGATTTTCATGTTTTGATTTCTTCTTTCTTGAACATGGAACTCAACAATGGTGAATTCATGATTTTGAGTTGGAATCTAAGTTTTAATGGATGTTTAAGCTCAAATATGTTTATTAAGAGGTATTGAATGATAAAACAAGAGTTCAAACATGTTTGGTTGATCAATTTGATAAATTCGTTTTCAATCAAGAAGATGATTTGATTTTTCAAAATATTTTTAAATGATTTAATAGATTAAATTAACACTTAGGTTTTATATTAATGGACTAGGAATGAAGTTTAGAAGTGGTTTGTGGAGCTGAGAAGGTCGTTTAGTTGATGATTTTTATTTTTCTTCTTAATTTTGCAAATTTTAGATTAGAGAAACGATTTAGATCCATAAAATTTATGAAATTTCAACTTTCTTGATGCTAATGTTAGTTTGTAATGCATATTTTCTCTCTGTTAAAGCTTTACACAGAGATGAGGATGATGTCATCAGATTTGTGAATACTCACCATTATTTGCATATTGGCTAATAGTAGATTTATTTGTTTGGAGTAGATAAAGGAGTGTTGAGCTTGAGTCTTCACTCATTGAGTTATTTGAGGTGCTATAAGGGAGCGTGGCTTCGGCTCGCTCAATTAGAAGGACTGTACTTAATTTGTGGGCGTTCGAAGATCCGTTTATCTAATGTATGATCACACGTTTACTTATTGCCATGGATGTATTATGCCAATATAATTGATTGATTGCACAAATATAATTGATTGATTGCGCCAATATAATTGATTGATTACGCCAATATAGTTGAATATTTTTTTATGTTAAAAGATGATTGTACATGACATGAAAAAAAAGATTCTTCACTCTTGAAATAGCATGTGAGGTTATGGTGAAACATTAACAAGTTGTGACTTAAATTGGGTGCAATTTACTTTATTTTTTTTACTATCATTCACTACACTTTTTAAGCTCACACCCTCACATTTCGTGTAGAGAATTTTCGAGTGTAAGGAGTCGAGAAGCGAGTGCAAGGGCGATCCAAGAATAAGGCTCGGTAGTGGCTTAAGAAATTTACTTTAGAAAATATATAGGGGCATTGTGATGCTTTTGGAAATAGTGTTATTTTACTTGTAATGGACATTGGACATTAAATTTTAATTTTGGTGTTTTTTTTATTGCTTTAATACATGATTTTATGTCTAATTGATGTTTAATTTATGGTATGTTGATGAGTGTTCGTATGGTGGTTGATAACACGGTGTATGAAGCATGTATTTTATACTAACAATGTTTAATTGAAGCTTACCATGGAGTTGATTACTTGCGACTAAGGTATGAAGCTTGTGTGAATTAATTGGTGTTTGCTAAGCGTGTAATTGGGTGTTAAGTTTTGATTAATTGTTGCATATTTGTTGAAAATAAATTAAATTGGGGATGTGTGGATGTTTATGGTGATTAATTGTAGCTATTTCAAGTTTAATGAGTAGGTAAAATATGTAAAATTAGGTAATTAAAACGTATTTTTGACAAAATAGGTGCAGTGGTAATTAAAACGAATTTTTGGTTTTTGTAATATAGTATTCTAATTTGTTTAATTTATATTTTAATCCTAAAACTTGATTCGATTAATTGAAGCCTTTAATGAAAGGGAAACTTGGTAAAATTTTAGGATTAGACTTGTAACAGTTAAAATTTGGTAGAAACACTTAATTTTTAATTCTGAAATGTAATAAAAGCTTGTAAAAGTTACGATTTAGTTCGTAATAATAAAACTTGAATCAGACATAGTAAATGAACTTGAATTAAGCTGAAATTTTTAGGGCTTACATGATCTGACTAAAAGAAGGTCGGTAACCTTTTAGAAATAAAATTGGGATAGTTTAATCTTGGAGGTAGACTAACCAAAATACCCTTAGGTTAAATACTTAAAAAAAGTTAAAAAAAGGGTTCACTAGTTGCTTCCCATTAATAAATGATAATTAATTAGTCATAAATGAGGTGTTATAAGGTTGGGGTGTGCTTCAAGTGGTCGTTAGCTGGAGAGTCACTTTAGTGGCTAATGTAACGCTCTGAATTCGGGTCGGTCCATCCCAGTCTGATTTGGGGTGTCACAATAAATTACCCTCAAAACTTCTATGCCTAATTTTGAGGTGTAACAATCCAATTGTTTAGGAACTCAGATGACGACTTTAACCGATTAGGAAAGCATTCAAGATAACCATGAAATTATAGCAAAAAACATGTAAGAAACTGATAGTTAATAGAGCTATTTCTTTATGTTTCTAAGGTGTGTGGATGCTTACCATGTTGTATCTTCTCTTCGGAGGAGGAGCTTGAGCTTCAAGAGGTAGCGTAGACATAGGGGTTAATGCAGTCGAAAGTTAACTAAAAATATGACTAAGGCAACTGCACCTATCAATTAATAGTATAGTTACGGTAAGCACAGATATCGTTCCCACGAGAACCAAAAGTACTAGTAATAACTATCTTCCTATTATCTAACTGGTCGAATAAAGTGATTGTTGTAAACTAATTTAACTAAATTAATAAAAAGTGCATCAAAGATTAAAGCAATAAATAATAAGTGTTTTTATACCAAGAAGCAAACAATACCCAGGAAAGATTCCACCTAGATTTCATCTGCCATTATCATTCTGATTTAAGTAATTTATTCACTTAGTATTTTGTTCCGTAGAAATCCCTAAATTATGCTAATACCTCTATTCAAGCATAAAAGCAACTGACTCTAGGTTGATTAATTAAAATTTCTTTCTAATTAAAACCCCTATTATCGCATTGATTTGATCTATGGATTCCCATATTAGATTTGACTCTAATCCGGTAGATTTATGTCATCCTATTTCTAGGATTGCATGCAACTCCACTTAATTATGCTAGATCTACTCTTAAACAGGGTCTATTCCTCCTCTGATTTAAGCACATCAAACAGGAACTAATATATCAAGAATACTAAATCAAGAATTAAGCACACATAATTGAGAGCAAAATCTAGGTATTTATTGCATAAAATCAGAAATTAAATGACGGAATTCATCCTAGGGTTCATCTCCCCTAGGTAGTTAGGAATTTAGTTCATGCTAATAAATGGAAACATCTCAGAAACAATATAACCACAAGATGAGAAAAAACTCAAAGTAAAATCAAAAGAATTTATACAGAGGTCTTCAATCTTTATGGAGATTTGTTTCAAAGTCGACTTCTATGGTGTTTCTTAAGTTGTTTCCTTCAATAATGTCTGAAGGATACGGTTTGGGGAATGGAGGATTTCGTAGAAAATTGAAACTGCCCTCTCATATCACTCTATTCCCTATTTATAATACATGAAAAAAACTCTAGTTGGATCCAAATTAAATTCTAAAAGGATAATTTGAAATAAATCTGAACAATAATTCCCTAATTGGATCCAAATTAAACTCTAAATTATAAAGCCTAAAAGATAAATATAAACAATATAATAATAATCCTAAATATTAATCCTAAAAAGAATAAAGTTTAAATTTAAATAAAGTCTTATGTCTAATAAATCTCTTCCTAACTCTTTCACATTCACATTTTTGCCCCAAATTTTCCTTTTTATCTTCGATTTAGTCCATGGCCATGTGTCCAGCTCGTGTGGCTCCTAAAATCTGCTCTTTTTGCTCGGTTTTCGCTTGTTTTTCATTCCTTTCACTCCCAAATGCTTTCCTAAGTATAGAAACATGAATTTAAAGGATTATGAATATAAAATTCATTATTTTAAATAGATTAATCATCCAAAAACGTATTAAGAATGAGGCTAAAATATGTTACTTTTGGCACTTATCAAATATCCCCACACTTAAGCATTTGCTTGTCCTCAAGCAAAATTCTCAACTCACATTCAATTTAACTTTCTTAATTCTTCATTTTTATTAATAATATTTCAGGATAAATTGCAAACAATCATGCATTAAAAATTCATCTAAAAGAACACTAAAGATTCAAACAATCTAAGCTACAAATTTTTTAGCACAAAAATATAGGTGTCTCCCCTTATCTAAATAATTACCTTAAATTTAAAATCAACAAGACTTGACATCCTCACTAAAGATTCACTCAAATCACTCAAAGTGTTTAAGGTTCATTAAATAAGCTCTCAATTGTCAAACAAAAAATGTTATTATCATAAGCTTGCTTGAAAATCAAATCTACACCACTATAAAATGACATGACACACCAATCAAGAGGTCTTTTTAAGGTTGTAATAGGGACAAGGTTAAAGGTATGAAAAAGGCTAGAAAAATTGGTTAAAATCGAGATCAAGTTGATAAATTACCAAACTAGAAAAAAAACAATCAGTTGTTGAATTGAAAGAATATGCATCAACATAAATAATAAAGAATAAACATGAGCTTTTCAACAGTATATAGAACTAATGATTCTAGCTTAAACACACTTTTGTCCTTTTTTTTTATTTTTCTTTTTTTTCTCAATTTTTTTTTCAATTTTTCTTTTCGACTTTTTTTTCTTTTTTTCTAAACAATAAAATTCAGCAATTCAAATAGTGGAACATAGTTAGGCAACTTAACCAATTCAAATCTCGACAAAAAGAGAGTCAATAAATGGGTAAATTTACCACAAATATATGGATCATGGGTTAATATTATGGGTTAATGAATAGAACGGTGTTAGGCCCAATGGGGTTCAATTAGGAGTTAATTTATTAGGTAAGCTTTTTAAAGATAAAAGAGATTAAATCCTAAGTGCCTCTATCATCTAAACATATCAAATCAATAATGTGGTCTCAACATGTATAATCAAAGCAAGTTATAGAATAACAAATCAAGTTGACATACACACAACCAAAAATAGCATGAGCACGAAATAAAATATATGTTTATAGGCTCAAAAGCTCACAAAATTATGGTTTTGATGTCAAAACCTACAATTTTAAAATTTGAAGATAATAATTCAATTTAGGGAGACAACCTAAAATATTTAATTCTGAAGACAACTCATCATGCTTGACTCTCTCATATCTTAAAGATTAAATCATCCAATACATAAAAGATTCACAAATCAATCTCAAAACAAAATTAATAAAATTCCAAATAGAAAAAATTTCACTCTAATGGGGTATGAGAAAATTACTTTAACACAAAAAATAATTTAGGAATTTTATCACAATTATACACAATCAATCTCCCCACATTTAAGATGTATATTATCCTTAATGTACAAACAGATATAAGCAAAATAAGCACAATATCATAAAGAGGAAAGGAACTGAAACTTCCCTAAATTAGGATGATTTCATCGGAATTGAAAAAAAAATATGAATGTAGCGAGTCTAAAGGAAGTGCAATTTTTCGAGCAAAAAAAAATAGACAAAGACAAGTCAAAGAGGGAGATAATTAAAAAAAACAACCATAAGAATAAAAATAGTGCATAATTAAAATAAAATTAAAAATAAAATAAGATAAAATAAAATAAAATTGAAAATAAATATACTAATTTTTTTGAACTTTGCAAAAAAAATAGACAAAGACAAGTCAAAGAGGGAGATAATTAAAAAAAAACAACCATAAGAATAAAAATAGTGCATAATTAAAATAAAATTAAAAATAAAATAAGATAAAATAAAATAAAATTGAAAATAAATATACTAATTTTTTTGAACTTTGCAAATTTTTTCAAATTAATTTTTTTTTTCAATTTTTTTTTAAAAAACATGAAAGTAAAATAAATAAATAAATAAAAATAAAAACACTGGGGTTGCCTCCCGAGAAGCACTTGTTTAAAGTCTAAGCTCGACTTCCTTGTTTAAGCTTATGATTGAGGCGGATCTTGAAGCCGAAGCTCCTCTATCACATTATGAAAATCACCACCAACATAAGGTTTAAGTCGATGACTGTTTACCTTGAATGTGCCATACTTAGGATATGTTACCTCTATTGTATCGTAGGGGAAGACGATGTTTACCACAAATGGACCTGACCATCTCGACTTTAGCTTCCCAGGAAACAATTAAAGCCTCGAGTTGAATAAAAGAACTCGATCTCCAACTACGAACTGTTTAGGTTACTTTAACCGAGAATCATGATGTCGCTTTGCTGCCTCTTTGTATAATCTCGAACTCTCATAAGCATTAGCACGCCATTCATCAAGCTCATTCAGTTGGAGCATCCTCTTTTCACCTGAAAGTTTAAGATCAGAGTTTAGGAATTTAATTGCCCAAAACGCTTTGTGCTCAAGTTCAAGTGGTAAGTGACAACTCTTCCCATAAACAAGTCTGTAAGGGGATGTTCCTATGGGAGTTTTAAAAGCAGTCCTATAAGCCCATAGAGCATCATCTTATTTCAAAGCCCAATCTTTTCTATTAGTCTCTACGGTCTTTTCTAAGATACGTTTTAGTTCTCGGTTTGACACTTCAACTTGACCACTAGTTTGAGGGTGATAAGGGGTAGCTATTCTATGATGTACACCATACTTCTTAAGAATTTTATCAAATTGAGCATTACAAAAATGTGTAACCCTATCTCTAATGATTGTCCTAGGTGTTCCAAATCGAGAGAAAAGTTCCTTAAGAAATCAAACTACCACCCTAGCATCATTAGTTTGTAAAGCCTGAGCTTCCACCCATTTCGACACATAATCCACTGCTACAAGTATGTATTTATTTCCATAAGAACTAGTAAATGGTCCCATAAAATCAACACCCCAAATATCAAAGATTTCACATGCAAGCATATAAGTTTGAGGCATTTCATCACGTTTGGAAATATTACCTGTTCTCTGGCATTTATCACAAGAAGTAACATACCTGTTCGCATCTTTAAACAAAGTGGGCATATAAAAACCTGATTCAAGGATCTTATGTGCAGTACGAATTCCACTATAGTGTCCTCCTGTCGATCTAGAGTGACAATGCTCCAAAATTTTATTCCCTTCGACATTCGAAACATGTCTTCGAATTACTTGATCAGCAAACACACGAAAAAGAAAAGGATCTTCCCAAAAATAATTCTTCACATCAGCAAAGAATCGCTTCTTTTGATGATGAGTCAAATCTTTTGGTAAAGTGTTAGCAACTAAATAATTCGTAATGTTTGCAAACCAAGGACCATCAGAATCACTTACTACCAAGAGTCATTCTTCAGGAAACGAGTCATCTATCATAACTTCATTAAGCTTCTCAAGATGAGGATTTTCGAGTCTTGAGAAATGATCGACTGTAAGATTTTTAGCTCTTTTCTTATTCCTAATCTCCAAATCAAATTCCTGCAGTAATAAAACCTAATGAATAAGTCGAGGTTTTGCATTTGGTTTAGCAAGAAGGTAGCGAAGAGCAGAATGGTCAGTGTAAACAATAACTTTAGATAATATTAAATAAGATCTAAATTTATCAAATGCAAAAACCACAACTAGCAATTCTTTTTCAGTAGTAGTGTAATTCGCTTGAGCATCAGTCAAAGTCTTGCTAGCATAATAAATCGGCTAAAAGTGCTTGTCTCTTTGCTGTCCAAGAACTGCACCTACTGCAAAATCACTTGCATCACACATTAGTTCAAAGGGTAAATTCCAATCAGGTGAAACAACAATCGGGGCATTAATTAATTTTTCCTTAAGAATGTTAAATGCCTCTAAACAATCCTGACTGAAATTAAATGGCACATCTTTATCTAATAAATTCGTTAAAGGCTTTGTTATTTTAGAAAAATCCCTAATAAATCTTCTATAAAACCCAACATGTCCTAGGAAACTTCTAATAGCCTTAACCGAATTAGAAGGAGGTAATTTTTCAATAGTTTCAAATTTTTGCTTTATCAACCTCAATCCCTTTACTAGAAATTTTATGACCCAAAACAATTCCCTCTTTAACCATGAAATGACACTTTTCCCAATTAAGCACAAGGTTTGTTTCTTCACGTCTCATTAGAACACGTTTTAAATTTTTAAGGCATAAATGGAAAGAATTACCGAATACTGAGAAATAGTTCATAAATACCTCCATAATATCTTCCACGTGTTCATCAAAAATAGCCATCATACATCGTTGAAAAGTAGCAGGAGCATTACATAATCCAAAAGGCATTCTTCGGTAAGCAAACGTACCATATGGACATGTAAATGTCATCTTTTCTTGATCCTCAGGAGCTATCCGGATTTGAAAGTAGCCAGAAAGTCCATCCAAGAAGTAATAGTATATGTGGCCAGCTAACCTCTCTAACATTTGATCAACAAACGGTAGAGGAAAGTGGTCTTTCCTTGTAGCATTATTCAACTGCCTGTAATCAATACAAACTCTCCATCCTGTGACTGTTCTTGTCGGAATTAGCTCATTTTTTTCGTTAGCCACAACAGTCATGCCTCTTTTTTTAGGAACAACCTGCACAAGACTTACCCAAGTACTATCAGAAATAAGATAAATAACTCCAGCATCTAAAAGTTTAATTACCTCAGCCTTAATAACTTCCTTCATATTGAGATTTAATCTCCTTTGAGCCTGCACACAAGGTTTATATTCATCTTCCATTAAAATTTTATGAGTACAAAAAGAAGGACTAATTCCTCTAATGTCAAAAATTTTCCAAGTCATTGCTCGTTTATGTTCCCTTACCACTTGCAGTAATTCCTCTTCTCATTCAGCTTTAAATCTGAAGCAATAATTATCGACAATGTAGAATTATTCCCTAAAAATGCATACTCCAAATGATCGGGTAATTGCTTCAGTTCCAATTTAGGAGGTTCTTCAATAGAGGGTTTCAACCTCAATTCTTTACTTACCTCAATGGTCTCGAAATTTTTTTGTCTCGTTGGGGACTAATTAGCATCTAGATCATTTTTCATCTCATTAATCACAGCATTATCTCCATCGATCTCCCCTCCTTGAACAAGGCATAGTTCCAAAGTTTCTTTATGAAAAATTTCCTGCAATGAATTTTGAACAGCAACATCAGTAAAATCAATAAAATAGCAGGAATCATCTTGTTCTTAAGAAAATCGCATGACATTATAAATCTGAAAAATAATTTCATCATCACCTACCCTAAGCACAAGTTTACCATTACCCACATCAATAATAGCGCAAGCAATGGCTAAAAAAGGTCTTCCTAAAAATAAAAGGTACCTCAAAATCCTCATCCATGTCAAGTATAACAAAGTCAACAGGGTAAATAAATTTATCTACTTTCACAAGCACATCGTCAATAATTCCCTTAGGATATTTAACAGATCTATCAGCTAATTGAATACTCATCCTAGTGGGTTTAGGTTCCCCAAGACCAAGTTGCTTGAACATTTTATAAGGCATTAAATTAATACTAGCACCCAAATCAACCAATGCTTTCTCAATATTTAAACTACCAATAAAACAGGGGATAGTGAAACTCCCTAGATCTTTCAGCTTGGTAGGCAATTTAGTTTAGAGAATAGCTGAGCACTCCCCATTAAGCTCCACAGTGGACAACTCCTCTAACTTCCTTTTATTTGTCAATAGCTCTTTTAAAAATTTTGCATAAATGGGCATATGTGAAAGAGCTTCAACAAAAGGTAAGTTAATATGTAATTGTTTAAAAAGATCAAGAAATTTACCAAATTGTTCATCTCTGCAGTCTTTCTTTAACTTTTTCGGATTTCTTCAATTTATATTCGTTAAGCACTGGTACCTGAATTTCCTCAGTTTTTGTTACCTCATCATCTTTCTCATCGGATTTCTGCTTCAATTTCATTTTCGGTTCAACCAACTCTTTCCCACTCCTTAATGTAATCATTTTTGCATGTTCCTTTGGGTTTGGTTCAGTGTTGCTAGGTAAACTACTTGGCTGTCTTCCCGAAATCATTTTAGCAAGCTGTCCGATTTGATTTTCAAGACCATGAATAGATGCTTGTTGATTTTTTAAAGCTGTCTTATTACTTTGAAATCTTGCTTCAGAAGTCGAAAAAAATTTAGCAAGCATATCTTCAAGGTTAGACTTTTTTTCTTGTTGATGTGGCTGCTGAAAACCTAGAAGAATTTGTGATCTTTGATTTCCTTGACCACCCCATGAAAAATTTAGGTGATATCTCCAACCTACATTAAAAGTATTACTATAGAGATTATTTTGAGGTTTAGAATTATTACCTAAAAAGTCTTCTTGCTCATGGAAATATTCTGAACTCATCATCCCCGCTACATTTTCATTGCACTGCATCACTGGATGTACCTGTTGAGAAAAATTCAAACCATCAAGTTTTTTATTAAGAGTTTCAACCTGATGAGCCAACATAGAAACGGCATCAACATCATAAATCCCTACTACCTTCACAAGGTTTACTCTTGTAACTTGCCACTGATAATTACTTAATGCCACCTCCTCAATAAACTCTTGGGCTTCTTCTGGTGTCTTGTTATTTAAAGTTCCCCCAGCTGCTGAATCAACCATCTGTCTAGCCGAGGGATTCAAACCATTGTAGAAAGTTTGAACTTGGAGCCACAAAGGTAAACCATGATGAGGACACCTTCTCAATAAATATTTGAACCTCTCTCATGCTTCATAAAATGTCTCAATATCAAATTAAGAAAAAGAAGAGATGTCATTCCTTAACTCAGCTGTCTTAGCCGGCGAAAAATATTTTAATAAGAACTTCTCAGTCATTCGATCCCAAGTAGTGATAGAACCTCGTGGTAAAGCATTTAACCACATTTTTGCCTTGTTCCTCAATGAAAACGAGAACAACCGTAAGCGTATGGCATCATCAGTAACACCATTAATTTAAAAGTATCGTAAATCTCGAGAAAATTAGCCAAATGAGCATTTGGATCTTCATCCTGCAAACCATCAAACTGAACATATTGTTGTACCATCTGAATTATACTCGACTTAATTTCAAAATTATTCGTATTAACATTCGGCCTGACAATACTCGTTTCAGTCCCAATCAAAGTAGACTTAGCATAATGATACAAAGTCAACGAAGAAGAGGGTCGGCAAGAGCAGTTGGGAGAGCAAGAGGAACCTGGTTATTTCAGTTGTCACCCATCTCCATAATAATACCCTTTTCCTTTTTATTGTCTACTAAAGTTTTCTAACTTTGCTTAGCTTCTCTAACCTCTTTACTATATTTGCGAGCAGTCTTTTCAAGTTTAGAGTCGTGAAGAAGTGGTCCTGACGGGTATTTGCAAGCAATCTTTTCAAGTTTAGAGTCGTGAAGAAGTGGTTCCGACGGGTTTCGTCTAGTCATAAACCAAAAGAACCTGCCAGAAGCAAATAAAAGGGAAAAAAAATTAAATTAAAAATGAAAATAATAAAATAAAAATAAAAAATAAAAAAATGACTAAAGTAATAGAAATAAAGTTTTCCTAATATTTCAGTCCTAAGCAACGGCACCAAAAACTTGATGCAATCGAAACTTAACTAAAAAAATGACTAAGGCAAGTGCACCTATCAATTAATAGTATAGTTACGGTAAGCACAGATATCGTTCCCACGAGAACCAAAAGTACTAGTAATAACTATCTTCCTTATCTAACTGGTCAAATAAAGTGATTGTTGTAAACTAATTTAACTAAATTAATAAAAAGTGCGTCAAAGATTAAAGCAAGAAATAATAAGTGTTTTTATACCAAGAAAAGCAAACAATACTTAGGAAAGATTCCACCTAGATTTCATTTTCATTATCATTCTGATTTAAGATTCACTTAGTATTTTGTTCCGTAGAAATCCTTAAATTATGCTAATACCTCTATTCAAGCATAAAAGCAATTGACTCTAGGTTGATTAATTGAAATTTTTTTCTAATTAAAACCCTATTGTCGCATTAATTCGATCTATGGATTCCCATATTTGATTTGACTCTAATCCGGTAGATTTATGTCGTCCTATTTCTAGGATTGCATGCAACTCCACTCAATTATGCTAGATCTACTCTTAAACAGGGTCTATTCCTCCTCTGATTTAAGCACATCAAACAAGAATTAATATATCAAGAATACTAAATTAAGAATTAAGCACACATAATTGAGAGCAAAATCTAAGTATTTATTGCGTAAAATCAGAAATTAAATGACAGAATTCATCCTAGGGTTCATCTCCCCTAGGTATTTAGGAATTTAGTTCATGCTAATAAACAGAAACATCTCAGAAACAATATAACCACAAGATAAGGAAAAACTCATAGTAAAATCAAAAGAATTTAGAAAGAGGTCTTCTATCTTTATGGACATCTGCTTCAAAGTCGGCTTCTATGGTCTTTCTTCAGTTGTTTCCTTTAATAATCTCTAATGGCTAGGGTTTGGGGAATGGAGGATTTCGTAAAAAATTGAAAGTGTCCTCTCATATCACTCTATTCCCTATTTATAATACATGAAAAAAAACTCTAGTTGGATCCAAATTAAATTCTAAAAAGATAATTTGAATTAAATCTAAACAATAATTCCCTAATTGGATCCAAATTAAACTCTAAATTATAAAGCTTAAAAGATAAATATAAACAATATAATAATAATCCTAAATTTTAATCCTAAAAAAAATAAAGTTTAAATTTAAATAAAGTCTTATGTCTAATAAATTTCTTCCTAATTCTTTCACATTCACACTTTTGCCCCAAATTTTCCTTTTTATCTTCGATTTAGTCCATGACCATGTGTCCATCTCGTGTGGCTCCTAAAATATACTCTTTTTGTTCGGTTTTCGCTTGTTTTTCGTTCCCAAATGCTTTCCTAAGTATAGAAACATGAATTTAAAGGATTATGAACATAAAATTCATTATTTTAAATAGATTAATCATCCAAAATGCATTAAGAGTGAGGCTAAAACATGTTACTTTGGGTACTTATCAGGGGTTGTCTCTATTATACAACCAATTGGTTCTGCGACTACTAGTTTCAAACCATTTAGTAATTTTTTTTTGGACAATAACTTTGTTCTACTATATATATGTAAAAAGACTAAATGAAAGAAGTACAAAATGAATATGACAATCGACCTAAAAAAATCTTAAAGGTACTTAAAAAATGAATATGTGAAAATTAAAAACCTTATGTTTAACAATTTTCATAAAATATTTTTAAACCTTAAACTAGCATCCAAAAAAAAATTGTATCTGTTCATTTACTTGAAAAAATAATGCTTTAAAAAATAAGTTTTCTGAAAACTAAAATCATTTTCACTATTTGTGTGAAATAAAATTTACCATTTTTTAATTTAAAAAAATTATAAATTGATATAGAAAATTTAAGTGTTAAACTTAAAGAATCCCATTTTCTCTAACTATTATTTATATTATTGGGGCATTGCTAATTTACTTTATTCAAAATGCTTCCAGGTGGTGCAACCTAGCTAAAAAAAATCTAAAATAGGCTTTTTTTTAGGTAATGTTCATAGGAGGAAGATTGGTGGAGTTGAATTGAAATCTATATACTCTTTTTTGGAGTGTTGGTAATGGTTGGTGATTGACTCAAGTTTTCAATCTTCCTAGTAAAATTATAAAGAAGGAAAATAAAAGAAATAACAAAGAGATTAATCCAACATTTTTTTATCTTAATAAAATTTAATTCAAGTACAAAAATAAATAGAATAAAACCATATCTAAATAAATTCAAACAAGCCAATGTTAGGTTAATCTAAATATATTATTGTACAAGGTACACAAAAATTAAAGAAAAAAATGAAAATTGTGATGAAGAATCACTTGAAGGATTATCATTTTTGAAGTATGCAAATATGGTAGCCTTTGACTCCCTATCAGATTCCTTCACTTTACTCATAACTATTTAAGTTTGGTGTCCAAGTGTTTTTTTAAACTATTGAAAATGAACTCTAAAATTATTTCACATCAGAATATGAAAGCAATTTATATATATTCTTAAATTTGATTGGTTTTCATCATTTTAGGGAAGTGAAGAACTCGGCTAATTATTATTCTAAATTTTGGAAATATGAGTTGTCCTTAAAGAGTAAAAAAATCCAAAAGTGGTAGGTATCTAACATTCTTTGAAAAATGATTTAATGCTGTTGATTTTATTTGGAAATCTTACCTAGGGTTTTGCTACTTTTGTTGTAATAATTGGATGTAAATGCAGTATCATTTAGGTTATTTCTTGTACATGGTATTTGGGCAAAACTTTGAATTTGTCAAATTTAAATTATATCGAGTTGTATCTTTAGATTGTACACTAGAACTATTTGATTTAATTTTTATAATTTTAAAACATAATATAATAAAATTGGAATAAGATAAATTATTTGAATTAATTTAATTAAGGTTTTATTAAAATATAGAAAAAACATGATAAATAATGTTTTAAAAAATATCTATATTTTAATTTTAATTTGAATGTAATTATATTTCATCAAACAATTCTTGCTAGTTCGTATATTACCAATGATATGCTAAAGACTCCCCCATCACATTCGCTATATACCATTGTGTGTTCTTGCACTCTATCACTAACTATATGCCTAATAGCCTTTTCGATCTAATCACCTCGTGGAAGGAGCCGTCACAATCATACTATATAACCTATGAAGTAAAGTGGTTATTGGTTGGGACCCACAATTAGCTCACCTCCAAATCCACTATCTATATAAGACTTTTATTTAATGTGTAAAAACTCTATTTAAAAGACTATATAACATAAAAAACTAATAGGAAAACAATTTGTTACCTTCGATGGAAGAAAAACGAGCTTTTGGATGAAAATGCGGATAACCCACAATTTTGGGAGATGATTAAAACAATGGTGTTTGGGTGTTTTTCTTGAAATTCTGTGAAGATTTATGGCATGGGTGTTTTTTAGATGAAGATTTGACAAACAAAATCGAATGAGAGATTTTGGGAGAGCAAGGGACAACAACAAGGGGTAAGGGATATGGCTATAGTGAGTTTTATGAAGTTTGGAGGGAAAATATGAAATTTTTAAAACTTGGTTTATTTTCCTCTTAAAAGCCCAAAATTTAGACCCTTTTACAATTTAGTTCACTTTCCAAATTAAAGGTCCTTTGAACATCATTTTCAAAATTTATTTAATTTTCTAAAAGCTAAAGTCGAAAACATTTTCGGTTACCATGTTTACAAAATTCTTATCACAACTGAGATAAAAATTCATAAATTACCCTCTTTAAAACTACCATGCCCAGTTTGGGGGGCGCCCCCCCCCCCCCCCCCACCCAAACCATTATCTACTATATTTACCTCACCCACCTCACCTTGTGGCTCTCGAAACTACCATGGTTTGAACAACCCTTATTCATCACCCCCCTCTTGGTGTGTGGGGATAAAAATAAACTTATGAGAAATTAAATAAACCTTCAAGACATGTATCAATGTCACTTTCTTTAAGTATCTATTTTCCCCACCTATATTAAGGTGAGTAAGTTACTGGTAATTGAACCTAGAGGATACAATGAAGCTCAATGATTGTGTACATTTTGCATTGATGGAAACAATCCACTAAGCACTGAGTGGGGCATAGTTATTTGGCTTAAGGGTGTAAAGGCCTCAAACTTTGCCAAAAAACCCAATTGAGCCTAGTCTTTTTTTTTTTTTTTGCACTCAATTAGGTACTTGAACTTTAAAAATGCATAAAAAAACCCTCAATAATATAAAAATGGCCTAAAATTGGGTTAGGGATATTAGAATTAAGTGTTTGAAAATCAATTGCCTTAAAACAGTTTTTTGAAAAGTTACTAAAATCAAATTTAAAAAGAATTAAGGAAAATGATATTTAATTGAAAGGGGACTAATTTGAAAAAGGGCTACACTTGAGAGTTTCCTAAAAGCAATTAATCCAAGTTTTAAAAATCAATTTTTTTTCAAGTGATTTAAAACCGCCCTTTTCACATAATTTCCTTCCCTCATCCTTCTCTTTGAAACTTTTTCCAAATCTAGATCTATACATCTTTCTCTCCAAATAACCAAACCATTTTGATTTTCTCACTTTCAAGACACTCAATTTCCTTTCAATTTTAAAGAAAACTCTAAAATTCTCCATAAATTTTATTATTCCTCTTCAAAGGAATTTAAACAAATTCAAGCTTCAGTTTGATTTTCTTCTTCAATCAAGGTTAGAATAGGATTCTTGTTTATGAGATTTCTATGAATCTAAAGATTTAAGCCGAAATTAAGCTCTAAAATGGTGAAATTCGGATTTCTAAGATAAATCTCTATTTCAAAATGATTTTCAACTTATTTTGAAGTGATCAAAAGGTTTCTAAACTTATTTTGTGCTGCTTGTAAGCACAATTCAATGTGTTGTTTGGGAGCTTAGGTTAGGCTAAACACTTATCCTAAGTTCCAAGTGTAAGCCTTCTTACACAATCTTGCTTTATTTTGCAAATAATGCTTATGTGTTGTGTGATGTGTTATATAATGAGCTATCATAGCAAAAACGATGTGTTTAAGACATATGTGACATGAGATTTTCTAGTTTTATGCAAACATATGAGATCTATAGCGATTCTGGCTCTTCTAGCATTGTGTTTGCACTTGGAAGTGCATTACATGTGATATGATAGTTGTGAATATGATGAATGTGAACAAATAAAATGTGCATACAATAGTTAATAATTGTGTTTAAATGGATATAGTTGACATGTAATAGGATTTGAGTACTCACATATGTGTTTGCTATTTGTGAAACGTTGGAGAGATAAGGGAATGTTGAGCTTTGACTCCATTCAATCGGATATGTTGATGTGTTGGAGAGTATTAGCTTTATGCTACACTTTTACATGGGACATGGTAAAAGAAAATTTGTGCAATGATCTTATAATACTTTTAACAACAACATCAACAATAATAAAAATTATAATGATGATAAAGTAATTTAAACAAAAATAAGCACAATAAAAATTATAAAGAAGGAAAAATAAAAGAAATAACAAAGAGATTAATACAACAATTTTTATCCTAGCAAAATTGAAATCGAGATAAAAAATAAACACAATAAAATTATAAAGAAGGAGAATTAAAATAAATAAAAAAGAGATTAATACAATAATTTTTATCCTAGCAAAATTGAATTCAAGATAAAAAGATAAACACAATAAAACCATATCCAAATAAATTCAAGCAAGCCAAGGTTTGGTTAATCTAAATAGAAGATTATACAAGTTAAACAAAAATTAAAGAAGAATTGAAGATTGAGATGAAGAATCACCTAAAGGATTGTCAATTTCCAAGCAAGCAATGATGGTGGCCTTTGACAAGTGGTGGTGCTAGAATTCCTTTTTTAAGGGACTGAAACTAAATTGTATATTTTTACAATAGTAAAAATGCAATTTCATAATTTTAATAGTCTATATCTTTATAATTTTCAAAGGCTAAATCAAATTTTTATCATTTTGGGGGGAATGCAATTTTATCATTACTAATTTAAAGTTTTATAAATTATAAAGGGTCTAAATTAAAAATTTACCATTTTAGGGGGGCATGGCTCCCCTAGGTCTCTTAGTGGCTCTACCACTGTCTTTGACTCCATATAAGATTCTTTGAATTCACTCATCGTAACTATTTGAGTTAAAGGGATATCCATGTGATTTTTTCAACTGTTGAAAATGGATACTGAAATTTCTTATCATTAGAATATAAAAGCTTCAAGGCGTGTATGCCACTTTCTTTAAGGTTCTATTTGCCCTCATCTATATTATGGTGAGCGAAAAAGTTATTCCCAATTGAACCTCGAGGTGACAATGAAGCACGATGATTGTCTATTTTTTTCATTGATAGAAACAACCCACTAAGCACTAAGCGGAGCATAAAAATGATATCAATTTCTATAAATAACTTATGCAATAATTCTTTATAGAATAATCTATGAATATAAAAGATGGTAGGATGATAGAAAGAAATTTTTGATGTCTTTTTTGATCTGTTGGGCAAATGAAATTTTACTCTTATTTATAGGAGTTCTCATATCTCTTCATTGGAACACGACTATCTAAATGGATAATCACAATTTTTAACAATAAACATGATTCATTGTTATATAGTGATATAATTATTGAACTTAAGAGACATAATTCATCACCATGAAATATGATACCTCTTGGTTAATTCATCACTAGCTTTTCATTTACAACAACTAGAACAATATAAATATTTTTAAAATGTTCCAACCCCTCCAAACCTCTTATCGAAAATTACCTTTGTTAGTGAGAAATAAAAACAAAAACCATGCCTCTATTTACAGAAGTCTACTCTCTCAAACCAAGAATGACCAAAAAAACTTCTAGTACCATTGTTATATTTTAACCTCCACAATAATTGCACACTAGCAAAATCCCCTAAGCTAAGGATATCCTACCAACCCCTTCTTTAACTGTTATAGCCAAAATATCTACAACTACGTTGGTATGTACTTACCACACTACTCCAATCAAGTTCACCAAAATTACATGCAAGCATATCTACAAGATCTAACTACCCATTGACAGCAACCACTGATAGTTTATGATAACTTGAATGTGTATTTTTTCATGAAAGCAGTAGAGTATAATGAGGAAGATCATCTTCAACGGGCCACATCTCTAAAATTCTTAACATAAGTTATTGGAACAACTATCAGGGCGGCTTCATCAATGATTGGCACATCTATCAGAGCAACTTCACCATTGATTGGAACATCTCTCGGGGCAGCTTCACCATTCTGTTCGCCTCTAATGCTAGATTCTGCTTCTGAACTCACAAGTATTTTAGTTTTTCTCTTTCTTCCATGTTTACCTTCTGAATGAAGGAAAAACCATGCTTGAATAACTCTAAAAAAATAAATATAAATATGTGTTTAAGTTCAAAACATATTGTAAAGTGTTTTAATACATAGTAGATATGTGTATCTCATGAAAATTGGAGTTAGGGGTAGAATATGCTTAGAAAGTGAGTAGAAAGAGATAAAAAAAACCCTTTTGTGCAGTTGAAGCTGAAGTAGTAAGATTAGACATGTACATTGCTCTCTTTTGAGAATTGCAGGCATCAACATTTTCAAAATTTTGAGAATTTGTTCTTTCCATAGTTGAAGCCTATTCAGTTTCTCCATCAGTCAATAACTACAAAAATTGAAAACCAGTATAACGATGATTGGGGAAAAAACTCTCAAATCACAGAAGAATTATTACAAAGGAAAAGTTAAAAGAAATTCATGTAAAAAAATATGAGAAATGAACTTGGTTAGGGTTTAGGAAAATAGCATGCTTACTAGCAAAGGTGTTGGTGATCCACTTTGGTCGTTGCTCTCCTTTTTCTTATTTCCACGTATGGGGAGAATGTCATCCTTTTCATACCTTTTTACCTCAAGAAGTGATCGAAGAGTAATATTGCAATCTTCATGGCAGTATTTCTTTAATAATAATGAGATATTATCAAACATCGCTGATAGATGAGATATATTTTTGCCTACATATAGGAAAAATAAATCTTAAAAGTTGTAAAAGTCATTTAAAGATAATTACCTTATTAATTCTCCATTTTTAGCGTGGACTTTCAGTAATGATCCAATTGTTTAGGAACTCAAGCGGTGACTTTAACTGATTTGCAAATCATTCAAGATAATCGTGAAATTATAACACAAAATATGTAAGAAACTGGTAGTTAATGGATCTATTTGTTTATGTTTCTAAGGTGTGTAGATGCTTACTATGTTGTATCTTCTCTTCGTAGGAGGAGCTTGAGCTTCAAGAGGCAGCGTAGAGATAGGGGTTGCCTCTATTATACAACCAGTTGTTTCTGCGACTACCAGTTTCAAACCATTTAGTAAATTTTGTTTGGACAAAACTTTGTTGTATTATATATGTAAAGAAAAACTAAATGAAAGAAGTACAAAATGAATATGATAATCTACCCAAAAAAATTCTTAAGGGTATCTAAACCAGATAAAAACCTTGAGTTTAACAATTTTCATAAAATATTTTTAAACCTTAAACTAACATCCAAAAAAATTGTAAGTGTTCATTTACTTGAAAAAATAAAGCTTTAAAAAATATGTTTAATGAAAACTAAAATCGTTTTCACTATTTGTCTAAATTAAATTATACTATTTATTATTTTTTTTAAAATAATTAATTGATATAGAAAAGTTCAGTGGTAAACTTAAATAATATCTTTTACTCTCACTCTTATTATATTATTAGGGCATTGCTAATTTACTTTATTCAAAATGCTTTCAGGTGGTGCAACCTAGCTAAAAAAAAAAAATCTAAAATAGACTTTTTTTTCTTGGTAATGTTCGTAGGAGGAAGGTTGGTGGAATTGAATTTAAATCTGCATACTCTTATTTGGATTGCTGGTAATGGTTGGTGCATGACTCAAGTTATCAATCTTCCTAGTAAACTTATAAAGCAAGAAAATAAAAGAAAAAACAAAGAGATAAATCCAACATTTTTATCCTAGTAAAATTTAATTCAAGGACAAAAAAAAATATAAAACCATATCTAAATAAATTCAAGCAAGCCAATGGTTGGTTAATATAAATATAATATTGTACAAGGTAAACAAAAATTAAAGAAAAAAATGAAAATTTTGATGAAGAATCACCTGAAGGATTATCATTTTCCAAGTATGCAGAGCTGGTAGCCTTTGACTCCATATTAGATTCCTTCAATTTACTCCTCAAAACTATTTAAGTTTCATATCCAAGTGATTTTTTAAACTATTGAAAATGAACTCTAAAATTATTTCTCGTGAGAATATATAAGCAATTTATATATTATTAAATTTGATTGGTTTTCATCATTTTAGGGAAGTGAAGAACTTGGCTAATTATTAGTCTAAATTTTGGAAATATTAGTTGTCCTTAAAGAGTAAAAAATCCAAAGGTGGTAGGTATCTAATATTCATTGGAAAATGATTTAATGTTGTTGATTTTATTTGGAAATCTTACCTAGGATTTTGCTCTTTTTTTGTTGTAGTAATTGGATGGTAAATACATGTATCATTTAAGTTATTTCTTGTACATGGTATTTGGCCAAAACTTTGAATTTGTCAAATTTAAATTATTTCGAGTTCTATCTTTAGATTGTACACTAGAACAATTTGATTTAATTTTTGTAATTTAAAAACATAATTTATTCAAATTAGAATAAGTTAAATTATTTGAATTAATAAAATTAAGGTTTTATTAAATTATAGAGAATACATGATAAATTTTGTTTTAAAAAATATCCATCTTGTAATTTTAATGTACTTATATTTCATCAAATGATTCTTGCTAGTTCTTATATTACAAATGATAAGCTAAAGACACTCCTATCACATTTGCTACATTCCAATGTATGTTGTTGCACTATATCACTATCTATATGCCTGATAGCCTTTTTGATCTAATCACCTCATCGTAGGAGCCCTCACAACCTTACTATTTAACCTATAAAGTAAAGTGGTTATTTGGTGGGACCCATAATCAGCTCTCCTCTAAATCCACTATCTATAGAAGACCTCTTACTCTTGAGAAAGAATCGAGGATCTCCTCCCTCAAAAAAACTATTATCTACTATATTTACATCACCCTATCTAACCTTGTGGCTCTTGACACCTCCATTATGGTGTGAACAAACCTTGTCCACCACCCTCCTATTGGTGTGTGTGAATAAAAATAAACTTATGAGAAATTTACGAAGCTTCAAGACGTGTATCAATGCCACTTTCTTTAAGGTTCTATTCGCCCCCACCATATTATAGTGACCGAAAGAGTTACTAGTAATTGAAAATTGAGGATAAAATAAAGCCCAATGATTATCCGCGTTTTGCATTGACAGAAACAATCCACTAAACTCTGACTGGAGCGTAGTTATTTGTCTTAAAGGTGTAAAAAGCCCTCAAACGTTTCCATGAAAAGCAATTAAGCTACTATTTTTTCACTCAATTAGGTATTTGAAATTTCAAAATTCATCAAAAAGGCCCTTACATTTAAAAAAAAACAATTAAGCCCCATCAATTTCTCTGAAAAACTTATGTAATAATTCTTTATAGAACAATCTAGGAATATAAAAGATGGTTGGAGGATAGAAAGAAATTTTTATTTGTTTTTTGGTGTGTCAGGCAAATTAAATTTGACTTTTATTTATAGGAGTTCTCATATCTCTTCATTGTTATATTTTAGCCCACTAAGTGAATGATATTCTACCAACCCCTTCTTTAATAATAACACACTAGCAAAATCCCATAAGCGAATGATATCCTACCAACCCCTTCTTCAATTGTTATAGCCAAAATATCTACAACTACGTTGGTATGTACTTACCACACTAGTCCAATCCAATACAACAAAATTACATGCAAGCATACTTACAAGATCTAACCATTCACTGACACCAACCACTAATAGTTTACGACAATCTAAATGTGTGTTTTTTTCATGAAAGCAATAGAGTATATAATGAGAATGATCATTTTCAACAGGCCACATCTCTAAAATTCTCAACATAAATGATTGGAACAACTATCAGGGCAGCTTCATCAATGATTGGAACATCTATCAGGGCAGCTTCATCATTGATTTGAACATCTCCCGAGGCAACTTCATCATTCTATTCTCCTCTAATGCTAGCTTCTACTTCTAAACTCACCACTATATTCATCTTTCTCTTTCTTCCATGTCTACTCGTCGAATGAAGGATAAACACTGGTTGAATAACTTTAAAAAAAGTAATAGATATAAATATGTGTTTAAGTTCAGAGTCATATTGTTGAGTGCTTGAATACATAGTAGATATGTGTATTTCGTGAAAATTGGAAAGTTGGAGTTAGGGGTAGAATATGCTTAGAAAGTGAGTAGAAAGAGATAAAAACCTTTGTTGTTGATGATGCTAAAGTAGTAAGGTTAGGCATGTGCATTGCACTCTTTAGAGAATTACAGGCATTAACATTTTCAAAATTCTCAGAATTTGTTCTTTCTATAGTTGAAGCCTCTTAAGTTTCTCCATCAGTTAATAATTGCAAAAGTTGAAAACCAATATAATGATGATTGGGGAAGAAACTCTCAAATCACGGAAGAATCATTACAAAGGAAAAGTTAAAAAATGAGATATTATCAAACATCACTGATAGATGAGATATATTTTTGCCTACATATAGGGAACAATAGATCGTAAGAGTTTTAAAAGTCATTTAAAGATAATTATCTTATTAATCCTTCCATTTTTACATGGTCTTTCAGTAACAATCCAATTGTTTAGGAACTCAGATGACGACTTTAACTGATTAGGAAAGCATTCAAGATAATCGTGAAATTACAACACAAAACATGTAAGAAACTGGTTGTTAACAGAGCTATTTATTTTTCTTCTAAGGTATGTGGATGCTTACCATTTTGTATCTTCTCTTCGGAGGAGGAGCTTGAGTTTCAAGAGGCAGCATAGACATAGGGGTTGTCTCTATTATACAACTAGTTGTTTCTACAACTACAAATTTGAAACCATTTAGTAAATTTTTTTTGGACAATAACTTTGTTCTACTATATATGTAAAAAAAAAACTAAATGAAAGAAGTACAAAATGAATATGACAATTTAAATTTGGAAATATTAGTTGTCCTTATAATGTAAAAATATCCAAAGGTGGTAGGTATCTAATATTCATTAGAAAATGATTTAATGTTGTTGATTTATTTGGAAATCTCACCTAAGGTTTTGTTTTGTTTTTGTTGTAGTAATTGGATGGTAAATGCATGTATCATTTAGGTTATTTCTTGTACATAGTATTTGGGAAAACTTTGAATTTGTCGAATTTAAATTATTTCGAGTTGTATCTTTAGACTGTACATTAGAACTATTTGATTTAATTTTTATAATTTTAAAACATAATTTAATCAAATTGGAATAAGATAAATTATTTGAATTAATAAAATTAAGGTTTTATTAAAATATAGAGAATACATGATAAATAATGTTTTAAAAAATATTCATCTTGTAATTTTAATGTACTTATATTTCATCAGAAAGTTCTTGCTAGTTCGTATATTACAAATGATATGCTAAAGACACTCCCATCACATTGTCTATATTCCAGTATGTGTTTTGCACTCTATCACCAACTATATGCCTGGTAGTCTTTTCGATCTAATCACCTCGTCGTAGGAGCCCTCATAACCTTACCATTTAACCTATGAAGTAAAGTCGTTATTGGCAAGGACCCAAAGTCAGCTCACCTCCAAATCCATTATCTATATAAGAACATTTCCTCTTGAGAAGGAGTGGAGGATCTCCTCCCTCAAAAAAACTATTATCTACTATATTTACCTTACCCCATCCCACCTTGTGGCTCTTAACACCTCCACTATGGTGTGAACAAACCTTGTCCACCACCCTCGTGTTGGTGTGTATGGATAAAAATAAACATATGAGAAATTAACGAAAGCTTGAAGACGTGTATCAATACCACTTTCTTTAAGGTTCTATTCGCCCCCACCTATATTATTGTGAGCGAAAGAGTTACTGGTAATTAAACCTCGAGGATACAATAAAGCCTAATGATTATCCGCATTTTGCATTGACAAAACAATCCACTAAGCACTGACCGAAGCATAGTTATTTGCGATAAGGGTGTAAAAAGCCCTCAAACGTTTCCATGAAAAGCCATTAAGCTCCTGTTTTTTCACTCAATTAGGCATTTGAAATTTCAAAATTCATCAAAAAGGCCCTCAAAATAAATAAAAATAATAATTAAGCCCCATCAATTTCTTTAAAGAGCTTATGCACTAATTCTTTATAGAACAATCTAGGAATATAAAAGATGGTGGGAGGAAAGAAAGAAATTTTTATTTGTTTTTTGGTGTGTCATGCAAATGAAATTTGACTCTTATTTATAGGAGTTCTCATAACTCTTCATTGGAACTTAAGAGACATAATTCATCACCATGAAATGTGATAACTTTTGGTTAATAATCAAGTGATATAAATTTTGGTTATCTATAACTTTTCATTTACAACTATTAGAACACTATATATATATTAAAAATGTTCCAACACCTCCAAAACTCTTATCAAAAATTGCCTTGTTAGTGAGAAAAAAAAACAAAAACCATGCCTCTATTTATAGAAGTCTACTCTCCCAAGCTAAGAATGACCGAGAAAACTTCTAGTACCAATGTTATATTTTAGCCTCTTCAATAATAACATACTAGAAAAATCCCCTAAGCTAATGATATCCTACCAACTCATTCTTCAACTGTTATAGCCAAAATATCTACAACTACATTGGTATGTACTTACCATACTACTCCAATCAAGTACAGCAAAATTACATGCAAGCATACTTACAAGATCTAACCACCCATTGACACCAACCACTAATTGTTTACGACAATTTAAATGTGTGTTTTTTCATGAAAGCAATAGAGTATATAATGAGAATGATCATCTTCAACGGGCCACATCTCTAAAATTCTCAACATAAATGATTGGAACAACTATCAGGGCAGCTTCATCAATGATTGGAACAACTATCAGGGCAGCTTCATCAATGATTGGAACATGCAGTTTCATCATTCTTTTCACCTATAATGCTAGCTATTGCTTCTGAACTCACCATATTTCATCTTTCTCTTTCTTCCACGTTTACCCCCTGAGTGAAGGAAAAACAATGGTTGAGTAACTCTGAAAAAAGTAATAGATATAAATATGTGTTTAAGTTCAGAATCATATTGTTGAGTGTTTGAATACATAGTAGATATGTGTATTTCATGAAAATTGGAAAGTTGGAGTTAGGGGTAGAATATGCTTAGAAAGTGAGTAGAAAGAGATAAAAACCCTTTGTTGTAGTTGAAGTTGAAGTAGTAAGGTCAGACATGTGCATTGCTCTCTTTGGAGAATTGCAAGCATCTACATTTTCAAAATTCCCATAATTTGTTAACGATGATTGGGGAAGAAACTCTCAAATCACAAAAGAATCATTACAAAGGAAAAGTTAAAAAAAATGAGATATTATCAAACATCACTAATAGATGAGATATATTTTGCCTACATATAGGGAACAATAGATCATAAGAGTTTTAACAGTCATTTAAAGATAATTATCTTATTAATTCTTTCATTTTTGTGTGGACTTTCAGTAACAATCCAATTGTTTAGGAACTCAGATGACGGCTTTAATTGATTAGGAAAGCATTCAAGATAACCATAAAATTACAGCACAAAACATGTACGAAACTGGTAGTTAATAGAGCTATTTATTTATGTTTCTAAGGTGTGTGGATGCTTACCACGTTTTATCTTCTCTTCAAAGGAGGAGCTTGAACTTCAAGAGGCAGCGTAGACATAGGGGTTGTCTCTATTATATAACCAGTTGTTTTTGTAACTACCAGTTTGAAACCATTTAGTAAACTTTTTTTGGACAAAAACTTTGTTCTACTATATATGTAAAAAAAAAAAACTAAATGAAAGAAGTACAAAATGAATATGACAATCTACTTAAAAAAATCTTAAAGGTATCTAAACCGAACATAACATATGTGGAAATTAAAATCCTTGTATTTAACAATTTTCATAAAATATTTTTAAACCTTAAACTAGCATCCAAAAAAAATTGTAAGTGTTCATTTGCTTGAAAAAATAAAGCTTTAAAAATAAGTTTATTGAACACTAAAATCGTTTTCACTATTGGTATGAAATAAATTATACTTTTTTATTTTTAAAAAATTATGAATTGATATAGAAAAGTTTAGTGTTAAACTTAAAGAATATCTTTTTTTCTCTCACTATTATTTATATTATTGGGGCATTGCTAATTTACTTTATTCCAAATGCTTTCTGGTGGTGCAACCTATCTAAAAAATCTAAAATAGACTTTTTTCTTGGTAATGTTCGTAGGAGGAAGATTAGTGGAGTTGAATTGAAATCTATTACTTTTTTTGGAATGTTGGTAGTGGTTGGTGCATGACTCAAGTTTCCAATCTTCTTAGTAAAATTATAAAGCAGGAAAATAAAAGAAATAACAAAAAGATTAATCCAACATTTTTTATCCTAGTATAATTTAATTCAAGAAGAAAGGTAAATAGAATAAAACCGTATCTAAATAAATTCAAGCAAGCCAAAGTTTGGTTAATCTAAATATATTATTGTATAAGGTACACAAAAATTAAAGAAAAAAATGAAAATTGTGATGAAGAATCACCTGAAAGATTATCATTTTCCAAGTATGCAGAGATGGTAGCCTTTGTCTCCCTATCAGATTCATTCTCTTTACTCATAGTTGTTTAAGTTTGGTATCCAAGTGATTTTTTAAACTATTGAAAATGAACTCTAAAATTATTTCTCGTCAGAATATAAAAGCAATTTATATATTTTTTAAATTTGATTGATTTTCATCATTTTACGAAAGTGAAGAACATGGCTAATTGTAAGTCTAAATTTTGGAAATATGAGTTGTCCTTAAAGAGTAAAAAAATCCAAAAGTGGTAGGTATCTAACATTCATTGGAAAATGATTTAATGCTATTGATTTTATTTGGAAATCTTACCTAGGGTTTTGCTATTTTTGTTGCAATAATTGGATGGTAAATGCAAGTATCATTTAGGTTATTTCTTGTACATGGCATTTGGACAAAACTTTCAAATTGTCAAATTTAAATTATTTCAAGTTGTATCTTTAGATTGTACACTAGAACTATTTGATTTAATTTTTTTAATTTTCAAATATAATTTAATCAAATTGGAATAAGATAAATTATATGACTTAATTTTGTCGAAACATTTTTTTTTTGAAAAAAGAAAAAGTGTCAAAAATATTTTAAAAATTGAAATATGGAGTCGCCACCAATATTTTTCTTTTTTGTTTGGTGTGATTGGATCACCACAAAACGTTTAAATTTGTTTTGATAATCATTTCGGTCTTATAAATCCAAAAAAATGGGTTCGGGTGTCGGTTACGTGGGAGGAAGGATTAGCACCCCCACACGCCCAAAATTGGTACCTAGTCGATTATTTTCCGTTCTTGATTGTTAAAAATTTGAAAACTTGATTGAATTTTAAAATACGATCCTTAAATGTATGATTTATTTGATATACACGTTTAAAAAGGAAATCAAATTTCGTTAGGAAGTCTCATTATTTCGAAATGATTGAGGAAGGAAGTGACGTCTAATGAGTTAGGACATAACATTTCAAGATCCGAATATAACAAGCATTTCTTCATTGCCAATTTCAAACCATTAAAAGGGTATTCGATTATTTCGGTTTGAAGAAAAAATCGCACCTAATAAGTTAAGGGACAAATTTTCAAAATCCGAAATAAAAGAATATTGCCTCGATTTTAAAAAATATTCGTATTTTAGAGGAAATCGAAAAATAACTTTAATTAAAATATTTAGATAAAAATGAGCATGCAAATTAAATACGAATTGTGCAATTAATGATAAATTTGAATAACATGAATGGGGTGTAAATACATGAATAATAAATACACGAAACAAGCATATAAAAATGAAAATAAACAAAATACGCAATGAGAAAGAAAATGTAAGTCAAAATTATCGAAAAATAAAATATAAATAAACAGGATTAATTTTAGAAGAAATGAAAAATAAAAGATTAAATTGAAACAAAAATGAAAATTTTGGGGAAAATATAAAAATAAGGAAAAACGATATCAAAATGAAATTTTGGAAAGTTCTGGGGCCAAATTTAAATTTTTGGAAAGTTGAAGGGTTAAATCTAAATTTTGGGAAGTTTGAGGGTCAAATTCAAATTTTTGGAAGTTTGGGGGTCAAAATGTAATTTTGGAATAAAATAGGGACTTTTGTGCAATAAACCCAAAAGGAGTGACACGTGGTAGGTTTCTAGGCTTCCAAAAGTCAAGGGACTAAATTAAAAAGGAAATAAAATAAAAGGGGCAATTTGAAATAAATTAAAAACATGAAAAATACTCAATTGTAAAATTTGAAAAATACGGAAGGATAGAACCCACAAATAACCCATTCTGCAAAAACACGCAGATCCTTGGCCTAAGGCAGGTTGAATTCGAGGCTCAGCACTTAAACGTGCTGTTTTGGCACTTAATCTCCCCTCTCCAAATAACATCATTTCATCGGGCTATGTAAACCCAATTTTGCTGAAAAAAATCACTTTTTCATTTCATTTTACAAAAAAAATTCCTTTTCTCTCTCTTTTCTCTCTCTTTTCTCTCAAATCCCCCCTCTCTCAAAGCTCCACGGCCGGACCTAGGGTTTCGTCGTGGCCACCGTTGCTTCGTCGACCGCCACCGAGTTTTGTCAATGTAAAATTGCCATGCACGGTGGAGAGGTAAGAAAAACTCCTCTCCTTTTTCAGTTTTCTTTCTAAAAATTTAGACCCAGGCATAAATCCAATAGATCTAGCCTAGATTTTCTAAGAAAAAACGAGAAACGGTCTTTTTTGAAAAAAAAATCGTACAGATCTGGTTTGGTTTTCTTTTTGATTGTTTTCCTTTTTAAAAAAAGCTCGCCTCTGAGTTCGATTTTATAAAAAAAAAAACAAGTTTCGATTCTTTATCTTTTCTTTTAGAATCTGATTTTATTATTTTCGTTATTATTTTCTTTTTATTAAATCCGTTTTTCTCTTTTTTGCTTTCTTTTTAGGAACGATGAAAAATCCTCATAATCGGAGCCTCTCACGAACAACGGATGCGTTCGGAGGAGCTCCGTCCGAGTCACGATGGTGACTTTTCGACTCCAAGTACGACCCTTGACTTCCTTTATTTATTTTTATTTAATACGTTTTAAATAAATAATAATAAATGACAATAATGATAGAATAAATAGGTATATTAATATGTATTTAAAATAAAAATGTTTCGAAATTCAGATAATAAATAAAACAATAAATGAATATATACCTTGAGAACAAATATGCTTGGTAATCTGATTTTCTTGATATGTGTTTTTCTATTGATTTTGAATGCTTTTGTGTATTGATTTCGAAAATGTCTTGTACCCATTACAATAGATTTTGAATTTGGCTTTATAGCCTACATTACAATGATGATAATTTGTTTTTTCCAACTAAATGAAGTATTTTTTCCTTTGCAAGTGCCAGTGGCGGTGGTGCTGACACAAGTTGTTTAGGGGTTAGAGTTTGAAAATTTTTGTAAAATTGGGCTTGTTGGGCTTGGGTTTAGTGTTTGGGTTTAATTGGGGTCTTCTGGGCTTATGGGTTTGTGTTTAGTTTTGTATTTGTAATTGGATATTTTAAATTTAAAATAAATTTAAATTTAAAATTTATCATTTGGGTTTTAGGTTTTGAGTTGGTTTTGGATTGGGCCCGGATAATTAGGCTCCAACAAATTTAATTAAGGTTTTATTAAAATATAGAGAATACATGATAAATAACGTTTTAAAAAATACCTATCTTGTAATTTTAATTTTAATGTAATTATATTTCATCAGACGATTATTGCTAGTTCGTATATTACCAATGATATGCTAAAGACTCTCCCATCACATTCACTACATTCCAATGTGTGTTCTTGCACTCTATCACTAACTATACGCCTGATAGCCTTTTCGATCTAATCACCTCGTGGAAAGAGCCGTCACAACCTTACTATTTAACCTATGAAGTAAAGTGGTTATTGGTTGGGACCCTCAGTTAGCTCACCTCGAAATCCACTATCTATATAAGACCTCTTACTCTTGAGAAAGAGTCCAGGATCTTCTCCCTCAAAAAATCTATATCTACTATATTTACCTCACCGCACCTCACCTTGTAGCTCTCGACACCTCCACCATCGTGTGAACAGACCTTATCCACCACCCTCCTATTGGTGTGTGAGGATAAAAATAAACTTTTGAGAAATTAACGAAAGCTTGAAGACGTGTATCAATGCCACTTTCTTTAAGGTTCTATTCGTCCTCACCTATATCATGGTGAGCGAAAAAGTTACTGGTAATTGAACTTCGAGGATACAATAAAGCCCATTGATTATCTGCGTCAGAAACGATCCACTAAGCACTGACCAGAGCATAGTTATTTGTCTTAAGGATGTAAATAGCCCACAAACTTTTCCAAGAAAAGCAATTAAGCTTTTTCTTTTTTTTCACTCAATTAGGTATTTGTAATTTCAAAATTCATCAAAAAGGCCCTCAAAGTTAAAAAAAAAACAATTAAGCTCCTGCCTTTTTCACACTCAATTGGGTATGTGAACTTTCAAAATGCATCAAAAAGGCTCTTAAATTTTTTTTCAAAAAAAGTAATTAAGCTCCTGAATTTTTTTGCACTCAATTGAGTACTTGATCTATCAAATGCATCAAAAAGGCTCTTTTACCATTAACTTTAACAGTTGACCGTTAAAGTTAATTGCCTCTAATTTTTTTAGTTAAAGTCATCTCGTGTTACAATCATGGCGTGACATGTGGCAGAAATTATAAAACAAATATTAAATATTAATATAAATATATAATTTTATTAAAAATTAGAAACAAAATTATAAAGGTTGTAAAAATATAAAATATAGTAAAAATTTATTAAAATCATAAAAAATTATAAAAATGAATCAAAAGACCCTTTAACCATTAACTTTAATCATTGACCACTAAAGTGAGTGAAAAAAAGTAGGGCTTAATTTTTTCGAAAAAGTTTGAAAGCTTTTTACACCCTTAAGCCTAGTTATTTTTTAATTTTAGTAATTATTTGGTATTAAACCAAGTAATTCCCCTTCTAACTTGTGTTTCAAGTTGCCTAACTTAAAGCAAGTTAAAATTCCTATGTTCATACTACTATTTAAATGGCAATCTAAACCGAAAACTATAATGTTCAACTACCACAATATAATCAAACCATCCTTCAACATATTACCCAAACAAGCATAAAATCAACATATACACTATGCATAATTCAATACTCTCCATTAAGCCAATACATTTGCATAATTCATAATTTACCAAATCATTATGTACATATCATTCAAAACAAATTCACATCAAAACAACAACTTTGAAATTAATATTCACATTTACTCATTTCCTATAAGACCTTTACACAAAACTAGTCCTAGGTAGATGCCAAAATAACCAAAAAGTGACCTCATTGACTGGGAGTTTGGGATTCCTGCCTTGATGCTGAGTTATAATCTACTACTAAGATAACCTAAAATCATGGAAGATTCAATTATATTCATAATCTTCATTCATAACAAACCATTCACATGGATATTTACGATTCTCATATAAAAGCTTTCATTTATACAAAATCACGATTTCCACTTTAAAATTTCACATGATACAATTAACCAAATTTGCATATTACTTTCATTTCTTATAATTCTTACTCCACATGTATAGACATACTTCTTGACAATTCTTCTCCAAAATCCATTCATTAGTTGTTGTTATTTCCAACAATTCACGGCACTCGGTGCCTAGCGAATAAACCACAAAATATGAGCCCAGCTCTAGTTGGATTAACCAATGATAATTCCGTCAATTCCTGGCACCCAGTGCCTAGCAGATAAACCGCAAAAGTGAGCTCAGCTCTAGTCAGTTAAACTGATAATGTCCGTCAAATTTTAGCACCCAGTACGTAGCGAATAAACCACGAAAGTGAGCCCAACTCTAGTTAGTTAAACTGACAGTGTCCGTCAAATCTTGGCACCCAATGCCTAAAGGATAAATCGCGAAAGTGAGCCCAACTCTAATCAATTAAACTGACAATGTCTGTCAAATCTTGGCACCTAGTGCCTAGCAGATAAACCACGAAAATGAGCTAAGCCCTTGTCAGTTAAACTGACAATGTCCGTCAAATCTTGGCACCCAGTGCCTAGCGGATTAACCATGAAAGTGAGCCCAGCCCTAGTCAGTTAAACTGACAACATAATTTATTAGAAGATACCATATCCTAAATCCATAACATTTGTTATCATCGAATTCACATACATGGAAATATACATAATTCAAGAATTTAAATTAACAATTGAATGAATTTAATCGTTAATTTATAATTAAACAAAATAATAAGTTCGGGAGTACCAGATTACGATGGCCGTTTAAATCGAGGTCGATTATTCTATAGCCTTCTCCTTTCCTCGTTTAGTACTTGCTCTACTCGCATCTTGCTCATGCAAGAGTGCTCAACAAAATTTCCTTTTCTCTCCCATGGAAGTTTCTGTAGCAAGAAGAAGAAAGATGAAAATATTTCCCTTATTTTTGTGTTTTTATTACACTACATTTACCATTACTTACTTATTTGATTACCACATTACCCCTTTTAAAATATTAAAATTAATATAATGCTTAGCCATCAAAATCCACTATCTCTTTTATGGTAAATTTACTCTTTAAATCATTAGCCACCATTTCTTCTTCTTTTTGATCATTTTATTTTGTACTACACTCTTTACATTTTCTTCAATTAAGTCCTTCCTTTCCACACAGCATACTAATTGCTCAAATTCTTTAACCAAAATTTTTATTTTTCCTCACTCCATCTTAAATAACCATACTTATTAGCTTTAATGATAAAATTTTCTATTCTTAAAACATTATTCTTGACATCGCTAATTACGGGTCGTTACAGTTCTTCCTCCCTTAAAAGATTTTTGTCCTCGAAAATCTTACCAAAGAAAAGATGAGGGTATTACGATTTCATTGATTCTTTGGGTTTCCACTTCGCTTCCTCGACGTTATGGCTACACCAAAGAACCTTCACTAAAGGAACTCGTTTATTACGTAGCTCTTTCACTTCACGAGTTAGAATTTCAACCGGTTTTTCCTCATAAGATAAGTTAGGTTGAATTTCCACTTCTTCCGTCGAAATAATATGGGATGGATTCGATCGGTATTTTTTGAGCATAGATACATGGAACACATCATGTATTTTTTGTAATCCCTCTGGTAAAGCCAATCGATCTGCGTCAGGTCCTACTCTTTCAGGAATCTCGTATGGACCTATGAAACGAGGGCTAAGTTTTCCCTTTTTACCAAATCGTAAAATTTTCTTCCAAGGGGATACTCGTAAGAAAACTTTATCACCAACTGAGTATTTAATATCACGACCTTTCAAGTCTACATATGATTTCTATCTATCTGACGCTGCCTTTAATCTTCTCCGAATCACTTTAACCAGGTCTTCTGTCTCCTGAATCAAATATGTTCCCACAATCTTCTTTTCATTTAACTCAGACCAACAAACTGGTGTTCGACATTGATGGCAGTACAATGCTTCGTATGGATCCATCTGTATACTTGCTTGGAAACTATTATTATAAACAAATTCTGCCAATGGTAGGTAACATTCCCAACCTGACTCAAAGTCAATTACGCAGGCCCTAAGCATATCTTCCAAAACTTGTATGACAAGCTCTAATTGTCCATCTGTTTATGGGTGAAAAGCTGTATTGAAATGGAGCTTTGTGCCAAGTGATTCATAGAGTTGTTTCCAAAATCTTGAAGTAAATCGAGGGTCTCTATCGGATATGATCGAGTTAGGTACACCATGTAATCTGATGATTTCATGAACGTAAGTTTTTGCTAACTTCTGAAGTGACCAATCCGTTTTAACTGCAATGAAATGTGCCGACTTTGTGAATCGATCCACAATCACCCATATCGCATTTCTTTTACTTGGAAACAAAGGTAACCCCGTTACAAAATCCATAGTAATGCATTTTCATTTCCATTCAGGGATAGAAATGGGTTGCAATAACCCAGTAGGAACTTGATGCTCCACTTTCACTTTCTGACACGTGAGACATTTGCCAATGATTTCTCTTTTCATTCTAGGCCACCAATACAATTCGCGTAAATTGTGATACATTTTCGTTCCACCTGTGTGTATAGCAAAAGAGCTATCATGTGCTTCTCGGAGTATTACTTCTTTTAATTCTGTATCTTGTGGAATACAAAATCGATTTTGAAATCTCAAACAATCATGTTCATCAATGCAGAAATCCTCGATCAAACTACCTAGTATTCTTTCTCTAATTTTCATAAATCTTTCATCATTTAATTGAACGACTTTAATTTGATCAAACAACATCGGTTTAACTACAAGCTTAGCCATTAAACTACCATCATCTCTTAACTGAGTCGGGCAAACATTGCCCGCAACTCAAAAGCTGCCTTTCTACTTAACACATTAGCTACAACGTTAGCTTTACTAGGGTGATAATCAATGACGCAATCATAATCCTTCAAAAGTTCCATCCAATGTCTTTGTATCAAATTCAACTCCTTTTTTTTGGTGAATAATTCAGCTCTTTTTGAGTTAATAGACATTTAAGACTTTTATGGTCTGTGAATAAATGACATTTTTGACTGTATAGGTAATGTCTCCAAATCTTTAAAGCAAAAATCACAGCGGCAAGCTCTAAGTCATGAGTTGGATAATTGCGTTCGTGAGTTTTTAGTTATCGTGACGCATATGCTGTTACTCTCCCTTCCTGCATCAACACACAACCCAAACCATTCAATGATGCATCGCTGTAAATTATAAATGCTTTTCCCGATTTAGGCAGCGCTAACACTGGTGCCTCAGTGAACAATTGTTTTAATTTATCAAAGCTCTCTAGGCATTTCTTACTCTAAATAAACTATATATTTTTCTGGAGAAGCTTCATCATTAGCATAGCTATTTTTGAAAATCTGTTTACGAAACGACGATAATATCTGGCTAAGCCGATAAACTAGGGACTTTCGACACATTCCTTGGCGATTTTCGCTAAACAATCGCTTCAATCTTTTTCGGATCTACCCGAATCCCTTCGACTGAAATCACATGCCCCAAAAACATCACCTCGAATTTCCAAAATTCACATTTGCTGAGCTTCCCATACAACTACTTCTCTCGAAGTACTTGCAAAACTAATTGTAAATGTTGCTCATGTTCAATTTTTGATTTTGAATAAATCAAAATATCATCAATAAAGACAACTACAAATTGATCAAGGTATGGTTGAAAAATACGATTCATTAAATCCATGAAAGCTGCTGAGCATTCGTCAATCCCAAAGGGCATCACTAGAAATTTATAGTACCCATAACGTGTTCGGCATGTCGTTTTTTTGAACATCACTATTTTTTACTTTCAACAGATAGTATCTCGACCTTAAATCGATCTTAGAAAATACTGAGGCTCCCTTAAGTTGATCAAACAAATCATCGATACGTGGAAGGGGGATCAATTCTTGATTGTCAATTTATTTAACTGATGGTAATCTATGCAAAGCCGCATTGTCCCATCTTTCTTTTTAACAAAAAGTACCGGAGCTCCCCAAGGTGATATACTCAGTCGTATAAACCCATGCTCTAATAAATCTTACAACTGTACCTTCAATTCTTTCAATTCTGTACGTGTCATCCAATATGGAGCTATCGACACTAGAGTGTAAGTGGAACACTTCGAATGCAAATTCTACTTCCCGAGTAGGTGGTAATCCAGGCAATTCTTTAGGAAATACATCAGAAAACTCACTAACCATTCGAATGTTACTTAATTCAACTTTTTCAGTCACAAAGTTTATGATATAAGCTATAAAAGCTTCACATCCTCTTTTATCAACTTTCCTGCTTTAATTACCGAAATCATTCGAGTAGTTCCACTCGTTCTAACCTCATTCACTTCTATGACTATTCCATTCGATTCTTGAATAGAAAAATTCTTCTTACGACAATCCAAGATTATCGCATGCTCAATTAACCAATCCATGCCCAAAATAACATCAAAGTCACCAAAAGAGCATGATTAACAAGTCAACCGGAAATAATATGTTTTGAACTTTTAACGGACAGCGTTTAGAAACTTGATCTACTAATATAGTTTGTCCCAAAGGACTTGATACAGGCATAGCTACTTTAGATGTTTCATAATTCATACCCCTCGACTTAATCATATCAACATTGACATATGAATACGAAGAACTAGGAATCTATTAAGGTATATACATGGATGGAAAATAGTAGAAAAATACCTGCTACTACATCGGTAGCATCACCTTCATCTCTCATTCTAACGACATAAGCACGAGTTGGTGCCCTGACTTCCGATTAACAAGTAACTGTTTCATTTCCTTTTCTAGATCCTCCCCTCATAATTGATCCCCCTCTACTTGGTCATCAACCTTGAATAGCTGATGTGGCTATCTGAGTAACATCTGGTACATTACCATCATTCTTCAGACATTCCCGAGCTAAATGTTCTAGTGATCCACACTAGAAGCAACCCTTAGTTAATTTCCATCACCTTCCCCAATGTCGTCTATCGTAATGCTCATAACTAGGCATCTCAAAGGTCTTATTTGGCCCTCTAACACTTCCAACTAAAATCGTAAGTCGATTTTCCCGTGTTCTGTTTACTGTCGTAGATTTAGCAACTGACTTTCCATAATCTCGAGATTTTTTATTCCTTTTTTATGTAGAAAAGGAACTAGGATTTCCAATTTGTTTCCTCGTCATACGAGAAGGCTCCAACTTCTTGCTAACTTCCAGTGATTGCTTTACCATTTTTGCTCGTTTTGATAGATCTACAAATTCTTTAATTCTTAAAGCCACTAGTTGAGTTTTGATTTCATCACGCGTACCATGAAGAAATCATTTACAGCTTTTAACACTACAAATTCGATAGCACCGTACCTTTTTTATTTTTTTATAAGTGCTCGTTTGGCTACCATAGTTGGTTCTACAATAGGTGTCACTCCAACTACCCATTGTAGGGCTTCTGCAATTGTATGTAGTATGTTCGTGTCAGCCTGCCCTTCATTATGGCTTGTATAATCATTAGCTTGCTGTGTACCATCTGATTGTACACTAGGAGTGATTGATTTGATTATATCTAACTCTTCCGTCATCCATTTTCTCCTCACTCACAATGTTATTGGATTCATTCGACATCCTTTAATTTAAAACAAAAATAATTTTCATCAGCATCCAAATCCTGACTCACTTTGACTCGACATTGTCATGTACCTTTAGATTCTTTACCGAGCTTGATTTAGTTCGAGAATCAGCTAAATTCGAAAGCTCTAATACCATTAATGGTAACACTCGTAACCATCACCGATTTAAGGTCTCAAAGTATTACCAATTATAATAAAATCATTAAATCATTTCATACAAACATTCAAATTTAATTATCACAATCTCACAGTACATATAAAGCATTAATTAAGCATGTAATATACTCCAACTTAATCATACATATCATGTACTAACATCTCATAACATCACTATTCAGTACGTACTTAGTTAAACATTTCAAAATAGGGGCACACTACGGTGTGTCTCAAACACATGCCCGTGTATCCAACTCGCACACGCCTAGGGCCTTGGCCATGCACCAAGTAGTGTTCCTACTCGAAAAACATTCCCACGGTCATGTCATAGACCATGTGATAGGCCGTGTACTCATTCTGACTTGAATCACAAGGCCGTGGATAAGACCGTGTGTCTATTCGAATAGGGGCCACACGATCGTGTAACAGCCCGTGTGTTTACCCGTGTGTTATATATTGCACCTAAACACAACACACGGCCATGTGACTACCCGTGTCACAAGTCTTGTATATCAAAATCACGTTTCCTAAACAAGTAATTCCCTTTCTAACTTGTGTTTCAAGTTGCCTAACTTAAAACAAGTGAAAAGTCCTATGTTCATACTACTAGTTAAATGACAATATAAACTGAAAACTATATTGTTCAACTACCACGAATATAATCAAACCATCCTCCAACATTTTACCCAAACAAGCATCAAATCAACATGTACACTATGCATAATTCAATAAACTCCATTAAGCCAATACATTTGCATAATTCATAATTTACCGAATCATTATGTACATATCATTCAAAACAAATTCTTAATATTCACATTTACTCATTTCCTATAAGTCCTTTACACAAAAATAGTCCTAGGTACATGCCAAAATAACCAAAAAATGACCTCATTGACTTGGAGTTTAGGATTCCTGCCTAGATGCTGAGTTATAATCTAGTATTAAGATAACCTGAAATCATGGCAGATTCAATTACATTAATAATCTTCATTCACAACAAACCATTCACATGGATATTTACGATTCTCATATGAAAGCTTTCATTTATACAAAATCATGATTTCCACTTTAACATTTCACATAATACAATTAACCAAATATGCATATTACTTCCATTACTTATAATTTTTACTCCACATGTATAGACATACTTCTGGATAATTCTTCTCCAAAATCCATTCATTAGTTGTTATTTTCGTCAATTCTTGGCACTCGGTGCTTAGCGGATAAACCAAAAAATATAAGCCTAGCTCTAGATGCATTAACCAACGATAATTCTATCAATTCCTAGCACCTAGTGCCTAGCGGATAAACCATAAAAGTGAGCCCAGCTCTAGTCAGTTAAACTGACAATGTCCATCAAATCTTGGCACCTAGTGCCTAGCTGATAAACTGCGAAAGTGAGCCCAGCTCTAATCAGTTAAACTGGCAATGTCAATCAAATCTTGGCACCTAGTGCCTAGTGGATAAACCGCAAAAGTGAGCCCAGCTCTAGTCAATTAAACTGACAATGCCTGTCAAATCTTGGTACCTAGTGCCTAGCGGATAAACTGCGAAAGTGAGCTCAGCCCTAGTCAGTTAAACTGGCAATGTCCATCAAATCTTGGCACCCAGTGCCTAGCGGATAAACCGCGAAAGTGAGCCCAACCCTAATCAGTTGGTCCAAATAGTTTGCCCTTTTTTCTATTAGTCTTTGAATTAAAAACTTATTTACGTGAAAATTTTTTCTCTTGGTTGTTAGACGAACTTTCGAACGTGTTAAACTTTTACGAGTTCTTTTATAACTTTGGTTCCTTAAAGTATTCAAGAAGATCCATTCCATCAAGCAATTTTTTTAACATTCCATCCTCATGAAATTGTATAATTTAGTCCAAATAGTTTGTCATTTTATAAACAACTTTTGGTCTTCGAATTAAAAACCTATTTATGTGAGAATTGTTTATCTCTTGGTTCTTGGCCAAACTTTTTTTACGGGTTTTTGAATAACTTTGGTTCCTTACAGTATTAAAGATGATCCATTTCATCTAGCAATTTTTTGAATTTTCATGCTTGGGAAATCATATCATTTGGTCCAAATAGTTTTTCATTTTGCAAACAACTTTTTGTCATTGAATTAAAAACTTATTTACGTGAGAATTGTTTGTCACTTGGTCCTTGGCCGAACTTCCAAACTTGTCAAACTTTTATGAGTTTTGGAATAACTTCTATTCCTTAAAGTATTTAATGTGAGCATGGGAACGACCTTAGTTCCAAATGTGAAGGTTCCCAAAATTGAAGATGCGTTGCACGTACCTATGGGACCAATTACGAGGGCGAGGGCTAGAGAGCTTAAGGAGTCACTCAATGTTCTCATACAAGTCATTTGGGCTGAATTGGAACAATCTACATTTCAATTTGAATTAAACAAGGAGCATTAACTTTGCAACATTTTATCCATTGTTTATTAAAAATTTTAAGCTTATTTGCATAAAGTTTGTTTTTCTTTATTTAAGCTTCATAAATAAAGTTGTTCATTTATGCTTCATTAAGTGTTTTTTTTTTGTTAAATGCATCTTTGTTTAATAATCTGCATCATTAAGTGTTTTGTTTGTTAAATGCAACTTTGTTTAGTAATCTGCATTATTAACTGTTTTGTTTGTTAAATGCATCTTTGTTTAGTAATATGCATTATTAATTGTTTTGTTTGTTAAATACATCTTTTTTAAATGCCTTGCATTAATGCATCAGCATCTTTAAAAATCTGCATTATGTGTTTTTATTAAATAAGTCATGCATTAATCATCTTGTTTGTTAAAGTAAGGTTTAAGTTGCATGTTTAATTAATTCTTGTGCATGAGTGTTATTAAATATGTTTTTTTTTATAAGTGTTTTAAGTTATTGTTTAATGCTTAAATATCTATTTTTTGCAGGTGACTTTTCCTATGACTAAAGACTCTTCAAGTTAGAAGGTTTCAAAGCTTTTTTAAAGAACATTATAGAGGTTGTTTAATGGGTCATAGCAGACTCTTCAAGTTTGAACGTTTTGGAGTCTTTAACATCAAGATGCCATTTAAGAGGTTGTTACACAAGCTAATACAAATCAGTTTCAAGGGAGATGAAGAGACACACATTAAGGATACAATAAGTCTTCATTAAGGAGAAATTTCATGCCTTTTCAGCTACATCTGATCCTAATCAAGAGACATGACTCGTTGGCTTTCCTACAAGAGTTAAAAACAAAATTGCCTTGCCTTTTTAACTACATCAGATCTTAATGAAGAGACATGACTCATTAGCTTCCCTACAAAAGTTAAAAAGAAATTAGTGTTTGTATTAACTTTAGTTAATGGTTGAATGTGAAAGGTCTGGCATAGGCTTTTGAATAGTCACAAAAGTGTCTATAAATAACTTGTAAACAAGACCTTGTTGAAATAAAGAATGAATATAATTGGTGAGAAATTCTCTCTTGAGTTCTTTAGAACAAACAAACTACTTATCAAGGCTTATTGCTTTGTGGCGTTCTTCTTTCTTTTCTATACTTTTGGTTATTCTTTCTTTCATAAACAACAGGCCGGGGTCTGTTCGATTCTATTATTGTTTTTGATTATTTAGAAAGTGGGACACATTCCAATAACGCTAGTTCTTTTCTCGTACAAGTCGTTTGTTCAAGATTCCTATTATATTTCTTTAGTTATCAAGTTCCTATTTAGAAACGATCGGGCAATCGACTGACTTGTAATTCTAAACCGATTAGGAGCTCATATCATTTGGTATCAAAGCTATTATTCTTTACAAGTATCGTTTTATTTCTCTTTCCCGATTTGAAAAAAACTTCAAAAAATTTTAAAAAAAAAAAATTTGTTACAAAAAAAGAAGAAGTACAAAAGTAAAACAAAGAAAAAAACAAATTGAGAAATAAAAAGAAAGATGATTTAGGAAAAAAAATTCGTGGCAAAAAAAAATTCAATTTGTCCAAATCATCTATATCACATTCCATTTAACATTTTGAGTCTGTTACATCTATTTTTAAGCATTTTCATAATTTTCTTATTTTAGTCATTTGTTCGTTTTCACCTATTTTCTTCTAATTCTTCCAAGTTGTCACATCCTATCAACGACCACAAGGTTACGGGTTTTGTAAAGTTCATTTCCAATGTTCTTGAAGAGCTTAAGAGGAATTTTGAGTAGAAAAAGGCAAGAGCGAGTAAGATCAATTGAGTGGTAAAAGCTTGAATTGTGTGCAAACTCGAGAAGGGTGATTTTCCTTTCTGAGTGAAAATAGTGAGGTTTGATTTGGTGAGGTACAGTTTTTTACTATTTTATCCTTTCAGTTACTAATAATTTTCTAGTGTGTTTTAAAGAATGTTTACTAACGAACGTGATAGGGGTGAAAGGGGTGGAGTTCCTAATCTTCGAATGCAAGCCATGATGCAAGAGATGCGAAGGATGATGCAGGAAGGGTTTGATCACCTTAGTAAACGTGTTAATCGAATAGAGGAAAGGATTCAAAGGGAAAGGCCTCGTAGGGGAAGATCACCAAGAACCCCTAGTGTGGGAGAAGGAGTAGCATCCAATTGATCCGATAATAATGGATACTATGGTAATGATGATGATAGGCTATCTAATCGAAGTGTAAGGCAAAATGAACGAAGGCCTAGAGAGAGACGAGAACGAGGGTGGGTTTGATTGTCACAACTATTCAGAGTTGAATAAGGTAAAATTGGCTGCCATTGAATTCACCGATTATGTTATAATTTGGTGGGACCAACTAACCATGTCTAGGAGAAGAAATGGAGAGCATCCGATGGAGACATGGGCAGAAATGAAAGCCATAATGAGATAAAGGTTCATTCCAAACCATTACCAAAGGGCCCTCTATCAAAAGCTACAAACTCTTACCTAAGAGAACAAGAGTGTGGAGGACTATCACAAAGAGATGGAAATTACGATGATTCGTGCCAATGTCGAGGAGGATCGTGAGGCAACAATGGCAAGATTCTTTGTAGTTTTAAACCGAGAGATTGCCAATGTTGTTGAGTTGCAGCATTATGCTGAATTAACCGACATGGTTCACATGGCCATAAAAGTGGAAAGGCAACTTAAAATAAAAGGTTCAACTAGAGTGATACACCATTCGGGTTCATCCTCAACATGGAACCAAAGAGCCAACAAAAGAGATGTGAGGCCTCAAGTGAAAGGTAAATCTAAAACTTTAAAAGAAAATAATAAAGATTTTGTTTCAGATAAGAGCAAGGTGGAAGGATCAACGATTCATTCTCGAGTTATCAAATGCTTTAAGTGCTTGGGAAGAGGGCACATTGCCAGCCAATGCCCAAATCGAAATGTTATGATTCTCAAGGACAATGGAGAGATTGAATCCGAGGGAGAAACAAATGATGACATGCCACCAATGAAAGATGAGAGTGAAGTCGAGTATCCAGTTAAAGGTGAACTACTTGTAACAAAACGTGCATTAAGCACACAAGCTAAAGAAGAGGTGGAGTAAAGGGAGACATATTCCACACCCGTTGCCACATCAAGGGAAAAGTGTGCAGTGTGATTATTGATGGCGGTAGTTGCACAAATGTAGCAATCTCAACTTTGGTGGAAAAACTTGGATTGCCCACGACTAAACATCCACAACCATATAAACTAGAATGGTTGAAAGATGGAGGTGAGATCAAGGTGGTAAAACAAGTGATGCTGTCATTTACCATCGAAAGGTACCAAGATGAAGTGCTATGTGACATTGCTCCCATGCATGCAGGGCACATTTTACTTGGTTGTCCATGGCAATATGATCGAAAAGTTATCCATGATGGATTCACCAACCGCTATTCTTTCAAATTCAACGGAAAACCCATCACACTTGTACCCATGACACCCAAACAAGTGTATGAAGATCAAGTACGTTTAAAGGAATAGAGTGGAAAAACAAAAACAAAAGAGAGTGAGGTAACAACAAAAGAAAAAGAGAAAAACATGAGAGAACGTTAAATATAGAAAAATAAAAAGAGCATGAGGGAAAAGAAAAAGAAAGCGGAAAAGAAAAAATAAAAGAACAAGAAAAAGAGGTTGTGGTAAGAAAAGAGAGTAAAGGAAAAAAATAAATTGAATTTTTATGCAAAAAGGAAAAAGATTGAGAGAGTTGTTTTGACTTACCAGCCACTACTTGTACTTTTGTACAAAGAGGCATATTTTAGTACTAACGAACTTAATGAAAATCTTCCTAGTGCGATTGTTACTCTCTTGCAGGATTTTCAAGATGTATTTCCCGATGATATTCCTGATGGACTACCACCACTAAGGGGAATTAAACATCGAATTGACTTTGTTATGGGAGCTACAATTTCGAACCGACCTACTTATCGAAGCAATCTAGAGGAGACGAAAGAGTTACAACAACAAATTCGCGAACTTATGGGAAAAGGTTATGTACGAGAAAGTTTAAGTCAATCTGTCGTTTTTGTTTTATTAGTTCCAAAGAAGGATGGAACTTGGCGAATGTGTATCGATTGTTATGCTGTAAATAGGATCACGGTAAAGTATTGACACCCTATTCCTCAATTAGATGACATGTTTGATGAACTACATGGGTCCAACATTTTTACCAAGATTGATCTTAAAAGAGGATATCACCAAATTCGAATGCAGAATGGAAAATCGCTTTCAAGACAAAACACGGTTTGTATGAATGGTTGGTAATGCCTTTTGGCTTAACGAATGCATGCAACACGTTTATGAGACTTATGAATCATGTTTTGCGAGCATTCATTGGTAGGTTTTGTGTAGTTTACTTTGATGATATATTAATTTATAGCAAGTGTTTCGAAGATCATGTTAATCATTTGAAACTTATTTTGGAGGTGCTGTGAAAAGAAAAATTATTTGCGAATTTTAAGAAATGTTCTTTCTGCACTGATAAATTGGTATTCTTAGGTTTCATCGTGAATTTAAGAGGAATCGAAGTAGACAACGAAAAGGTCCGTGCAATCAAGGATTGGCCAACACCCATGAGTGTAAGTAATGTTAGAAGCTTTCATGGACTTGCTAGCTTCTATCGCAGGTTTGTTAAAGATTTTAGTAGTATAGCTGCTCCTTTAACTAAAATCATTAAGAGAACTATGGGATTTAAGTGGGAAGAGCCGTAAGTAAAAGCTTTCAATTTGCTTAAGGAAAAACTGATTAATGCGCCATTGCTTGCCTTACCTGATTTTGGTAAAACTTTTGAAATACAATGTGATGCATCAGGAATAGGTATTGGAGCAGTTTTGATGCAAGAAGGATGACCAATTGCATATTTTAGCTAGAAGTTGGGTGGAGCGGCATTGAAGTACGCTACATACGATAAGGAATTATATGCTTTGGTTAGAGCATTAGAGACTTGGCAGCATTATCTTTGGCCGAAAGAATTTGTGATTCACACCGATCATGAATCTCTTAAACATTTGAAGAGCCAACACAAACTCAACAAGCGACATGCTAAATGGGTAGAATTTATTGATACTTTTCCTTATGTCATTAAATACAAGCAAGGTAAGGAAAATGTAGTTGCTGATGCATTATCTCGACGGTATGTATTGCTTACTACTTTGGATGCTAAATTGCTTGGATTTGAGTACATAAAAGATTTGTATGAACATGACTTTGATTTTGGCAATGTCTTTGCAGCTTGTTAAAATGAAGCTTTTGGTAAGTTTTTTAGGCATGATGGATTTCTTTTTGGAGAAAATAAGCTTTGTATACCAAGGAGTTCTATTCGAGAGCTACTTGTAAAAGAAGCCCACGGGGGAGGCTTAATGGGACATTTTAGAGTTGCAAAAACTCTAGGTGTTTTGCATGAACATTTTTTTTGGCCACATAGAAGATGAGATGTCGAGCGTCTTTGTCAAAATTGTATAATCTGCAAAAAGGCTAAATCGCGAGTAAATCCCCATGGTTTGTACACCCCATTACCTATACCAATGGAACCTTGGATAGGTATTTCAATGGATTTCGTATTAGGTTTGTCAAGGTCTAGTAGTGGGAAAGATTCCATTTTTGTTGTGGTGGACCATTTTTCTAAAATGGCTCATTTTATACCTTGTCGAAAAGCTGATGATGCTAAGTATATTGCTAATTTGTTTTTCAAGGAAATTGTCAGATTACATGGAATTCCAAAAAGCATTGTGTCTGATCGAGACAACAAGTTTCTAAGCTACTTTTGGAAGACCTTATGGGGTAAGCTAGGCGCTAAACTATTGTTCTCCACTACATGTCATCCCCAATCAGATGAACAAAGTGAGGTTTAAATCGTACATTGTCAACGCTGCTTCAAGCTATAATTCAACAAAATTTAAAGACGTGGGAGGAGTGTTTACCACATGTTGAAATCACATACAACCGAAGTGTGCATTCTGCCACTAGATTTTCTCCATTTGAGATAGTGTACTATAATAATCCTCTTGCAGCTTTGGATTTAATTCCTTTGCCTACTAATGAATTTGTCAATTTAGATGGAAGCAAAAGGTTGAATTTGTTAGACAACTTCATAAGAAGGTTCGAGATAATATTGAAAAGGGGACAGAGTAGTATGTGGAACATGCAAACAAAGGACGAAAGAAAGTTGTATGTGAACACGGAGATTTGGTTTGGGTTCACATGAGAAAAGAACGGTTTCCTGCCCAACAAAAATATAAACTCCTTCCAAGAGGAGATGGTCCTTTCCGAGTTGTGGAGAAAATTAATGATAACTCTTACAAGATAGATCTCCCAGGTGAGTACCATGTTAATGCGAGTTTTAATGTTTCTGATTTATCTCCATTCTATTCAGATTCTGATTTCAGGACAAATCCTTTCGAAGAGGGAGGGGATGATGTGAGCATGGGAACGACCTTAGTTCCAAATGTGAAGGTTCCAATAATTGAAGATGCGTTGCACGTACCTATGGGACCAATTACGAAGGCGAGGGCTAGAAAGCTTAAGGAGTCACTCAATGTTCTCATACAAGCCATTTGGGCTGAATTCGAACAATCTATATTTCAATTTGAATTAAACAAGGAGCATCAACTTCGCAACATTTTATCCATTGTTTATTAAGCATTTTAAGCTTATTTGCATAAAATTTTGTTTTTCTTTATTTAAGCTTCATAAATAAAGTTGTTTATTTATGCTTCATTAAGTGTTTTTTCTGTTAAATGCATCTTTGTTAAAAAATCTACATCATTAAGTGTTTTGTTTGTTAAATGCATCTTTGTTTAGTAATCTGCATTATTAACTATTTTGTTTGTTAAATTCATCCTTGTTTAGTAATATGCATTATTAAATGTTTTGTTTGTTAAATGCATCTTTGTTAAATGTCTTGTATTAATGCATCAGCATCTTTAAAAATCTGCATTATGTGTTTCTATTAAATAAGTCATGCATTAATCATCTCGTTTGTTAAAGTAAGGTTTAAGTTGCATGTTTAATTAATTCTTGTGCATGAGTGTTATTAAATATGTTGTTTTTTTTATAAGTGTTTTATGTTATTGTTTAATTCTTAAATATCAATTTTTTGCAGGTGACTTTTCCTATGACTAAAGACTCTTCAAGTTGAAGGTTTCAAACTTTTTTAAAGAACATTATGCAGGCTGTTTAATGGACCATAAGAGATTCTTCAAGTCTAAATGTTTTTGGAGTCTTTAACCTTCATCAAGATGTCATTTAAGAGGTTGTTACACAAGCTAATACAAATCAGTTTCAAGGGAGCTGAAGAGACACACATTAAGGATACAATAAGTCTTCATTAAGGAGAAATGTCATGCTTTTCAGCTACATCAGATCCTAATGAAGAGACATGACTCATTGGCTTTCCTACAAGAGTTAAAAATGAAATTGCCATGCCTTTTTAACTACATCAGATCCTAATGAAGAGACATGGCTCATTAGCTTCCCTACAAGAGTTAAAAATAAATTAGTGTTTGTATTAACTTTAGTTAATGGCTGAATGTGAAAGGTCTGACATAGGCATTTGAATAGTCACAAAAGTGACTATAAATAATTTGTAAGCAGAACCTTGTTGGAATGAAGAATGAATATAATTTGTGAGAAATTCTCTCTTGAGTTCTTTAGAACAAACAAATTGAACTTATCAAGGCTTATTGCTTCGTGGCATTCTTCTTTCTTTTCTATACTTTCGGTTCTTGTTTCTTTCATAAACAACGTGTCAGGGTTTGTTCAACTCTATTCTTGTTTTTGATTATTTGTCATATAAAAAGTGGGTCACGTTCCAATAACGCTGGCTCTTTTCTCGTACAAGTCGTTGATTCAAGATTTCTATTATATTTCTTTAGTTATCAGATTCCTGTTTAGAAACGATCGGGCAATCGAGTGACTTGTAATTCTAAATCGATTACGAGCTCATATCAGTATTCAAGACAATCCATTTCATTGAGAAAATTTCTGAACATTCCATGCTTGAGAAATCGCATCATTTGGTCCAAATAGTTTGTCATCTGTAAACAACTTTTTGTCTTTGAATTAAAAACCTATTTACGTGAGAATTGTTTCTCACTTTGTTCTTGGCCAAACTTCCGAACTTGTCAAAATTTTATGAGTTCTTTTATAACTTCAGTTCCTTAAAGTATTCAAAACAATCCATTCCTTCAAGCAATTTTCTAAACAATCCATGCTCAGGAAATTGCATCATTTGTTCCAAATTGTGTCATTTTGTAAACAACTTTTGGTCTTTGAATTAAAAACTTATTTACGTGAGAATTGTTTGTCTCTTGTTCTTGGCTAAACTTTTGAACTTGTCAAACATTTACGAGTTCATGAATAACTTCGGTTCCTAAAAGTATTCAAGACGATCCATTCCTTAGAGCAATTTTCGGGCTCGGGAATTTGCATCATTTAGTCTAAATAGTTTTACATTTTGTAAACAATGTTTGGTCTTTGAATTAAAAACTTATTTATGTGAGAATTGTTTCTTTCTTGGTTCTTGGACGAACTTCTGAACTTGTCAAACTTTTACGATTTCTTTTATAACTTCAGTTCCTTAAAGTATTCAGGATGATCCACTCCTTCGAGAAATTTCCCGAACATTCCATGTTCTGGAAATCACATCATCTGACCATATAGTTTGTCATTTTTTAAACAATTTTTGGTCTTTGAATTAAAAACTTTTACGTGAGAATTGTTTGTTTCTTGGTTCTTGGCCGAACTTTCGAACTTGTCAAACTTTTACGAGTTCATGAATAACTTTGATTCCTAACAGTATTCAAGACGATCCATTCCTTCGAGCATTTTTTTCGAACATTTCATGCTCAAGAAATCGGATCATTTGGTCCAAATATTTTTTCATTTTGTAAACAACTTTTGGTCTTTGAATTAAAAACTTATTTACATGAGAATTGTTTCTCTCTTGGTTCTTAGCTGAACTTTCAAACTTGTCAAACTTTTACGAGTTCTTTTATAACTTTTGTTCCCTAAAGTATTCAAGATAATCCATTCCTTCGAGCAATTTTTTGAACTTTCCATTCTCCGGAAATCACATCATTTGGTCCAAATAGTTTGTCAATTTTTAAACAACTTTTGGTCTTTGAATTAAAAACTTATTTACGTAAGAATTGTTTGTCTCCTGGTTCTTGGCCGAACTTTCGAACTTGTCAAACTTTTACGAGTTCATGAATAACTTTGATTCCTAATAGTATTCAAGACGATCCATTCCTTCAAGCATTTTTTTTGAACATTTCATGCTCGAAAAATCACATCATTTGGTCCAAATATTTTTTCATTTTGTAAACAACTTTTGGTCTTTGAATTAAAAACTTATTTACGTGAGAATTGTTTCTCTTTTGGTTCTTGGATAAACTTCCAAACTTGTCAAACTTTTACGAGTTCTTTTATAACTACACTTCTATAAAGTATTAAGATGATCCATTCGTTCGAGAAATTTTTCGAACATTCCATGTTCAGGGAATCGTATCATTTGGTCCATATAGTTTGTCATTTTGTAAACAACTTTTTTTCTTTGAATTAAAAAACTCTTTTACGTGAGAATTGTTTCTCTCTTGGTTCTTACAAGAACTTCCGAACTTGTCAAACTTTTACGAGTTCTTTTATAACTATTTAAGACAATCCATTTCATCTAGCAAATTTAAAAAAATTCCATGCTTGGAAAATCGCATCATTTGGTCCAAATAGTTTGTCATTTTGTAAACAACTATTGATCTTTGAATTAAAAACTTATTTATGTGAGAATTGTTTGTCTCTAGGTTCTTGGCCGAACTTTAGAACTCGTCAAACTTTTACGAGTTCTTGAATAACTTGGGTTCCTTAAAATATTCAAAATGATTCATTCCTTTGTGTAATTTTACGAACTTTCCATGCTTGAGAAAATGCATCATTTGGTCCAAATAGTTTGTCCTTTTTTCTATTAGTCTTTGAATTAAAAACATATTTACGTAAAAAATGTTTCTCTCTTGGTTGTTAGACGAACTTTCGAACTTGTCAAACTTTTACGAGTTCTTTTATAACTTTGATTCCTTAAAGTATTCAAGACAATCCATTCCATTGAGCAATTTTCAGAACATTCCATCCTCAGGAAATTGTACCATTTAGTCCAAATAGTTTGTCATTTTATAAACAACTTTTGGTCTTTGAATTAAAAACATATTTAAGTGAGAATTGTTTATCTCTTGGTTCTTGGCCGAACTTTTTTACGAGTTCTTGAATAACTTTGGTTCCTTAAAGTATTCAAGACGATCCATTCCATCTAGCAATTTTCTGAATTTTCATGCTCGGGAAATCTTATCATTTGGTCCAAATAGTTTTTCATTTGGTAAACAACTTTTTGTCATTGAATTAAAAACTTATTTACGTAAGAATTGTTTGTCTCTTGGTCCTTGGTCGAACTTCCAAACTTGTCAAACTTTTACGTGTTTTAGAATAACTTCAATTCCTTAAAGTATTCAAGACGATCCATTCCATCGAGCAAATTTTTGAACATTCCATGCTTAAGAAATCACATCTTTTGGTCCAAATAGTTTGTCAACTGTAAACAACTTTTTGTCTTTGAATTAAAAACCCATTTACGTGAGAATTGTTTCTCTCTTTGTTCTTGGCCGAACATCCGAACTTATCAAACTTTTATGAGTTCTTTTATAACTTCAGTTCCTTAAAGTATTCAAGATGATCCATTCCTTCGAGCAATTTTCTAAACAACCCATGCTCGAGAAATTGCATCATTTATTCCAAATAGTGTCATTTTGTAAACAACTTTTGGTCTTTGAATTAAAAACTTATTTACGTTAGAATTATTTGTCTCTTGTTCTTGGCTAAACTTTCGAACTTGTCAAACATTTACGCATCATTTGGTCTAAATAGTTTTTGATTTTGTAAACAATGTTTGGTCTTTGAATTAAAAACTTATTTATGTGAGAATTGTTTCTTTCTTGGTTCTTGGACGAACTTTCGAACTTATCAAACTTTTACGAGTTCTTTTATAACTTCGGTTCCTTAAAGTATTCAAGACAATCCACTCCTTCGAGAAATTTCCCGAACATTCCATGTTCAAGAAATTACATCATCTGACCATATAGTTTGTCATTTTATAAACAACTTTTGGTCTTTGAATTAAAAACTTTTTTATGTGAGAATTGTTTCTCTCTTGGTTCTTGACCGAACTTTCAAACTTGTCAACCTTTTACGAGTTCTTTTATAACTTTGGTTCCTTAAAGTATTCAAGACGATCCATTCCTTTGAGCAATTTTTCGAGCATTCCGTGCTCAGGAAATCGCATCTTTTGGTCCAAATAGTTTGTCATTTTGTAAACAACTTTTAGTCTTTGAATTAAAAACTTTGGTCCAAATAGCATTCCGAGCAATTTTCATTGATTCTTTCCAGGACTTGGAAAGGGTCACCGCCTCGTGGTAACAACTTGGATATTCTTTGAGCTGAAATTTTTTTTTTTTGCATGTGAAGCCATACCTAATCTCTGAGTTCAAAGACTACTCATTTACGTCCTTTGTTGTCTTTACTTGCATATTGCTTGGTCCTCTCCTCAATGCTTTCCCTCACTTTTTGGTGTAGATTTTTCACAAAATCAGCCTTCTTTTTGCCATCTACATGCACAAGTTGATTAGAAGGTAAGGAAATCTAAAGGAGTTAAAGGATTAAAACCGTAAACAACTTCAAATGGTGAATGCTTGGTGGCTGATTGAACAGAACGGTTGTAAGAAAACTCGATGTGCGGTAAGCATTCTTCCCATGTTTTCAAGTTTTTTTGAATAATCGCTCTTAACAAGGTAGAGAGCACTCGATTCACAACTTTAGTTTGGCCATCAGTTTGTGGATGGCATGTCGTAGAGAATAGCACCTTAGTACCAAGTTTGCACCATAAGGTCCTCCAAAAATGGCTAAGAAATTTAGCATCGCGATTTGACACAATTGTTCTTGGTACTCCATGCAATCTAAAAACTTCTCTAAAAAACAAGTTAGCTAGATTCACAGCATCATCAGTTTTATGGCATGGTATAAAATAAGCCATTTTAGAAAATCCATCAACTACCACAAAAAAGAGTCTTTTCCATTTTTAGTTCTAGGAAGGCCTAACACAAAGTGTATAGAAATGTCTACCCAAGGTGCTTCGGGAACGGGCAAAGGAGTGTACAGACCCATGGGGTTTAATACGCGATTTTGCCTTCTTGCAAGTAATGGATCGATTGTAAACCCTCTCGATATCTCGTCTCATCGTAGGTCAAAAGAAATGTTCTTGTAGCATAGCTAATAGTTTGGCCACTCCAAAATGTCCCATGAGACCTCCACCATGCGCCTCTTTTACAAGCACATCTCGAATGGAACCTTGAGGAATACATAACTTACCCTCCTTGAAAAGGTAGCCATCATGCTTATAGTATCTTTCCAAAGGTCCCTTTTCACACGTTTTATAAACTTGACAAAAATTAGAATCATTTTGATATAGCTCTTTAAGATATGCAAAACCAAGTAACTTAGAATCTAAGCTATTGAGTAATGCATACCTTCATGACAGTGCATCCGTAATAACATTTTCTTTACCTTTCTTGTACTTGATCACAGAAGGAAATGATTATAGGAATTCAACCCATTTGGCATGCCTCTTGTTCAACTTGTTCTCTCCCTTGAGATATTTCAATTCCTCATGGTCAGTGTGAATGATGAATTCCTTAGGCCATAAATAGTATTGCCATGTCTCCAATGCTAGAATTAGATCATACATCTCCTTGTCGTAAGTTGGGTAATTGAGAATAGCACCATTTAATTTCTCACTAAAGTAGGCTATGGGTGCCCTATCTTATGTTAGCACGGCTCCAATCCCTATTCTTGATGCATCACATTCAATCTCGAAAGTTTTGTAAAATCAGGTAAGGATAACAATGGTGCATTAGTCAAACAATCTTTAATCAGATTAAAGGATTTCTCTTGCTCCTCACCACAATGAAAGTTGGAGTTTTTCTTGATAATTCCAGTTAAAGGAGCAGCTAATATGCTAAAAATAGGAACAAACCTTCAATAGAAACTATCAAGACCATGAAAACTTCTTACTTGGCTTATGATAGTAGGACGTGGCCACTCTCGTATTGCTGTTACCTTTTCTTGGTCGACTTCAAGACCTTCAGAGCTAACCACAAATCCTAGAAAAAAGAAGCTTATTAGTACAAAAGGAACACTTCTTAAGATTTGCAAATAAAGTCTTCTTCCTTAGTACCTCTAAAACATATTTCAAATGATGTAGATGTTCTTCCAAAGACTTACTATAAATCAAGATATCATTAAAATACACTACACAGAATTTACCAATGAAGGATCGAAGAACATGATTCATTAACCGCATAAAGGTGCTGGGTGCATTAGTTAGGCCAAAGGGCAAAACCAGCCACTCATACAAACTGTGTTTGGTTTTGAAAGCAGTCTTCCATTCGTCTCCTTCTCTCATTCGTATTTGATGATAACCACTCTTAAGATCAAATTTAGAGATAATGCGAACTCCTTTTAGCTTGTTCAGCATATCATCTAAACGTGGGATCGGGTGTCGATACTTGATGGTAATCTTATTGACCGCGCGACAGTTAATGCACATGCGCCAAGAGCTATCCTTCTTAGGTACCAATAACATAGGGACGGCATATGGACTTAAGCTCTCAAGAGCATACCCTTTTTCCATTAGCTCGGTAACTTGCCTTTGTAGCTCTTTAGTTTCTTCGGGGTTAGTTTGATAAGCTAGTCGATTTGGAATAGTGGCACTGGGAATAAAATTTATTTGATGTTTGATGCCTCTAATGGGTAGCAATCCACTTGGGATATCCTTCGGAAACACATCCTCGAATTCCTGTAGCAGAGACACAATAGAAGAAGGAAGAGAGTTATCTAAATCATTAGTATTGAACAAACTTTCCTTATACATAAGCACAAGCAAAGGTTGCTTTAAAAGCATGGACTTTCTGATTTCTCTCTCTTTTGCAGTAACACACAATTTTTTCATCTCATTTTCTTCTTTTCTCTCATTCTTCTCTCATGTTTTTACCTCATGCTCTCTGTTTTCTTTTGCTTTTGTTTTGCTCTTTTCTCTCTTTTTCATTTTCTGATTTTTCTTACACTCATCCTTCTCTTTTTCTTCCAATTTTTCAAACGAATTTTGTAACTTGAGTTGATCTTCATACACTTGTTTGGGAGTAAGTGGTGCCAAAGTAACGTTCTGTCCTTGGTGTTTGAAAGTATATCAGTTAGTGTAACCATCATGCAGTACTCGGCTATCAAATTGCCATGGTCTCCCCAACACAAGTGACTAGCATGCGTTAGCACTACATCAAAAAGAACTTCATCAAAATACTTACCAATCGAAAAGTGACAACAACTTGCTTAGTAACTTTGAGTTCTCCACTGTCATTGAGCCATTGAAGCTTGTAAGGGCGTGGATGCTTGGTGGTCAGTAAGCCAAGTTTTTCTACCAACAAGCAGCTAGCAACATTAGTGCAACTACCACCATCAATAATAACTCTACATACCTTTCCTTGGACATGGCAGCGAGTATGAAAAATGTTTTTGCGTTGATAATCACTCTCCACTGTTTGGATACTCAAGCTTCATTTAATGTCAAGGATTTCCCCTTCTACAGCTCATTTTTCTCATCAGTAGGTGATTCGGGCTCATCTTCTTTTTTGGGTTCGGATTCAATCTCACCATTGTCACTTATAAACATAGAATTTAAGTTTGGACATTGGTTTGTCATATGTCCCCTCCCAAGGCATTTGAAACATTTGATCTCTCGGTATTGGTTTGGTATAGCCTTGTTCTTTCCCTTGCTTGGATCTACACTCGGCTTGTTGGGCTTGGACATCCCAATACTGTCTTTGGATCGAAAAGTGGTATCCTTTTTGTAGGTTCCTTGCCCCCACTTTGATGTGGAACTAGAATTAGAAAGGGGCCGGGTGGTATCTTTTCTTTTAAATTGCTTCTCCACTTTAAGTGCCATGTGAACCATATCAACAACTTCGACATAATGTTGTAGTTCAACTACATTGGCGATGTCTTGATTGAGCCCGGCTAAGAATCTTGCCATAATAGCCTCTCGATCTTCCTCAAATTAGCACGTGTCATGGCTATCTCCATCTCCTTGTAGTAATCTTCCACACTACGATTTTCTTGATTGAAATTTGGGAATTAATCGGGTTAATTAGAAATTTATATTCTTAATTAGTTAGCTTAATTTCATTTAAAATCGGTAAATAATATTCCAAAAACTAAAAAAAAAATTAGAAAAATCAATTTCATGGTTTTAAATAATTTTTGAGTAAAATAAATAAAAAAATTCCTCTCTTTTTGGCACTTTTTCCAATTTCGTAACTTCTTAATTACGGATATAGGCATCAAAATTATGCTTTCATTAAAATCACATAATGTCTTTCCAATATACCAGTCACCAATGGAATAGGGTATTAAGAAGTTCTTGGGTTCCTTAAATTATTGGAGCAATTTAATTGTCATGAAAGTGCACCCTTCAGTAAGTGTGATTGCTTCGACATCTCCTAATCTTCTCTTCTTTGACAATGTGTCTTCAAGTTTCTAAGGTTGTTTTGCTGTAGCATTTGTGGGGACAAAGTGATTTGATTCTGTCGTCGCAATATTTTGTTTAAACTCTTTAGTTGTAGTTTGCTTTTCAGATTGCACTGACATCTTTTCATTGTTGAGATTTGAATTATCTTCTTTTACTGTAGCATCTCTAACAATTTCATTTAGTTTAGTCTCACTTCTAGGAATGATTTCTTCATCATGCTCTTGCCCTTGTGATATCGAATTCTCAATATCAACTGACAAAGTTTCTTGTGGTCACAAATTTATTACGCCCACAATCTAGCCAATTTGATATTCTAGAGCTCGTATGGATTCAACTTGATTCTAAAGCAAAACGTCGATCTTGGCAATATATTGTCTCAGCAAATTTTCAATTGATGAAAACTCTGATGCCTCGTCTTGTTGGATATTTTGCCTTGACAAAGGTTGATCATAATTGGGCAATGTCAACTCAGATCTAACATCATTGTCTATACTTCCTGGGTCTTGATTGTTCCAACAAAAATTTAGATGTTGCTTCCACCTTGGTGTGTAAGTGTTGGAATATCGATTTTCATTTCGATAGAAATTCCCCATGTGGTACACATTTGCTGGATTTGATTGGCATTCTTCAAACTCATGGTTGCCCCAACAGTAATTACAAATTGTCACTGCAAATTTCCATTCTGCAACTGCTGTAGCATTCTGCATATTAGTCAAAGAAGATATCTGGGCTGTTATGGCATCAAGCTCCATTTCTACAGCATCACTCATGTCAGTCCAAAATTTTGAGGTTCTATATACCTTGTTCCTAGCCAAATTTCACTAAAAAAAATGTAAAAGTAAACAACAAAAGGAAACAAGTTCGTGACAAATAAAATTTAGATAATAAAGAATAAATGCAACGAAAAAAACAAACATCAATCCCTGACAACGACGCCAAAACTTAATCACGTCTGTAACATCATAGCTGTTGTGCAAGCGGACACATGTCGATGCAAGTATAGTTGATAGACTAATTCTATTAGATATCGATCGCACAGGGAATGGGTTCTTGATGTTTAGATGTCAAAGAAATTAATACTAAAATTAGATGAAATGTGAGTAAATATTTCAACGCAATAAGTCAAATCTGCGTACTAAAATTGTTAATATTGTCATTGCAATCAGACTTAAATGCCAAAGGTTAAATGTTAGAATATCTGAAAGTAAATCAAAGTGTCTTGAATGTTGAGTGCTGAATGTTTAAATGCAAAAAATGTAAATGTGATCAACTTGAAAGGATTGGAGTGAATCACTAATTTTACTAAGTTGCAACGCTAGATACGCCGACAAGGTATTGTATAGATGAATTGTCGCAGCAATGACGCTCCAATGAATTCTTACCAATAACAGTCCTCCGTTTACTCGAGACTCAAGAACCCACAATCACCTCACCTCTCGGTGTAAGCAACTTTGTGCACTCAAGAACAAGTGACTAGAATCTCTTCTAATACCAAGTAGCTCTCGCCTAACTTACTTGTTAATCTAACTTGTCACCACATCTCTCGATATCGGTAGACTGCAAAGTCACTCTCGTGTTTGATGCAGTTAGATCCAAGAATAAACAGATAAAAAGCATAAAATAAGAAATAAAGTAATCTAACAATGAAAGATACTCTCGTATTCATTCAAATGTCATTAGAATCCATCATCATAAAAGAGGGATTAACGAATACAATCGAAGCTTACTATCTCTAGACTACTAGGACTATTCCTTAATCGCTCCTCTTATGTTGAATTGAGCACTCCTCGTCAGAAGTGGTTGCTCCTTTGCTCCATCAGCTCACTGTTCCAACTTAAATCTCTGAAAACACAAAGTAATTGCAGAATTTAATTCCTCTACCTCTTGATAATTTTTCTTCATCTTATTTCCTCTATTTATAGGCTCAAGAAATTGCATATTTCCTCCATTCTCAAATCTAACTACTTTGTACAGCTATAAAAGTTTGTTGTTGACAACTATGCATATCTGATTTGTTTACTGGACTATTGTAGAATGTCGGTGCAAATTATAATTTACGGCGACAATTTGCCACATTTCTGGACCAACTTGTGGCCGCAACTCTAAATGCTTTCTTCAAGAATGATAGATCTCATCTTTTCTCATATCCAATTCTATTTGCAGCTGGCAAAGTTTGTTACAGTCCAATTGTACACTCACGCAGATTTGGTGTGATCTTTATAAATCTGCAGAGTGTCGCCACAACTCTGATCGCGATCTGAAATCTTTAATTGCGACGACAACGTGTGAAATTCTTGCACTACTGCTTCCAGATATACTTGTAGCTTGAATTCACTCATTCCAACGTAAAGATTCCTATGCGGTGACATCTATGGTCACAATTTCAAGCTGAATTTGTGGCTTCATTCTGAATTCTTTGTAGCCTTAATCTATTGAGATGCGTCCTTGCCCTGAAAATTTTTAGACGCAATATATATATGCTGCTTGTGGCAACATTAGTGCACAAAAAGAGATAAAATAACAAGAATTTAAACCAAACAACACTGAGTTAGAAAACATAAAAACTAAGTATGAAATGTCTATCATGCATGCTAAATATGCCATAAAAGAGACAATTAATACACAAATTTAGGGAGAAAATATATGTCATTTGTAATGCTATCACCTAGCATCTCCTTTCTTTCCTTCAGATTTTAGTCAGTTAAGCCTCTAAGAGATCCCTTGGTCGGCCACCTTAGAGAGCCATCAACAAAGGAGCGAAGCAAAGATTTGAAGGAGTCATCTTCAATCAGAGTTTGGGTGATAACCACTTCGATAAGATTTATTCCTTCTTTTCTTATATTTAATTTTATAATGTTTGCTATGTGTTCTTCGATATTGTCATTAACAATGGTAGTTTAATTTTATTTAAGCTAGGATGATTGCATATTTTTAATAAAGTTCATTTGATTCATGCTTTTGATATTTGTGCCTCAATCGATCATGCTTTCAATTAAATTTAGGTATGTATTTCATTCATACGTGATTGGGTGCATCAGAATTATTTGAGCAATCTGAACCAGGCATCGGCTAATTGAAATGTGCATGCTTAATTCATATCCGATCCAAAATGAATTGAAGATCCGTAATAACTTGATCGAGCTCTATTACCTTGCATGGCTTTTAGATTCATGAGATTAAAATTGTTTCAAATCGACCCAGTCCCTATTACTTCACAGGAATACTAAGAAATCCTTAGTTTAATATGATCAGTAAAATGCATGTTTAACTAAGTGAAAGATTCTGAAAGGATTTAATGATAGTGTTTTTCTACTGCTAAAATCCATCCATTCATCTAGTTAAATATCATCTTAGGTTAATTGCATTTACGGATCTATTGTATTTAGTTATACTTATTTAATTTTAATCAACATCACTCTCAGTTATATTGTGTTTCTACCAAGTTATTTAATTTAATTTTACAAATTATTGATTAACATATACAATTCCTATGGAGACGATAACTCTATACTTACTAATTACTTGATAACGATTGTGTACACTTCCACAAACCTACAAGTTACAATAGGGTAATCATTTCAATTCCAATACCAATTGATATTTGAATATTACCTTTGATCACTGCATGTATGCATTTAAATTCAATTTAGTAATATTCACAAATTTTCCCATATCATATATTCAATTCATACCCTTACATAAAGAATGTACATATATTTCTCGTGATATCAATTGATTCAAATCAACCCAATTGAGAAGAAAATCTTACCTCAATTACTTACCATGAATATATAATAAAATAAGCATCAATTTATAATTTAATTTAGATTATAGAAACATCAACCGTAAAGTTTGAGCTACTCATCGATGACCTTGTCTTTTTAAGGAGTCCGAGTAAATGTTAACTACAGAATTTCACCAAAAAAACAATTTCACTCTAATAAAATTTAACTCCCTATTTTTTATGTTTACTTTAATTGACCAAATTTTCAAAATTTGGTCATTACTACTTGAGATCAACAACTTACTTCACAATTTAGTCCCTTTTCATTTCTAACTCAAAATCTATAAAATTAGTCCTCAAAGCTTTAATTACTCAACAATGGTAACATTTAAAATCTTTGACAGGATCGAAAAATAAGACATGGGTCAGCTAGATCAAGGTACAAAGATTCCAAAAAACATAAAAATTATGATAAAATGACTAGTTTAAGCTTACCAATTGAAGCTTGAACCTCCCAAATTTTCTCCCTTGCTTCGAATGCTTGAGAAAGTAAGAAACAAAATGTTTCTTTCTTACCGACTACTACTAATTTAACTAAAATTTGTTTCTTTTCATTTCTTTTTTTAATTTTCTTTTCAATTAAAATTATTAAAGTAAAATATAAGCCATGGGTTTTCACCTGATGACACTAACAATTTAAATGGGGGAAATGCCCCATTTGTCCCTCGTATTTAATTCAATTTATAATCTTTTATAAATTGCACTTTTACCACTTATGCAATTTAGTCCCTATACTTAATTTAAGCACTACACAATTGATATTACCTATTCGATAATAAATTATCCTACAAATTATTTTCGTAAATATTTTTATGAAAAATTTACGGGTCCGGTTCACAAATACGGAGTCTCGAAAATACACTTTTCGACACCCTTAACTTCGAGTCATTACAACTCTCCCCCTAAAGAAATTTCGTCCTCAAAATTTACTTGAAAAGAGGTGGGGATATTGTGATCCAATCGCCTCTTCCGGTTCCCAAGTCATTTCCTCAACTCTATGGCTATGCCACAAAGCTTTTACAAGTGAAATGTGTTTGTTACGCGACTCTTTCACCTCATGAGCTAAAATTTCTACTGGTTCTTCTTCGCAAGACAAGTCAGGTGGAGTTTCAACTTCTCCCGCTGAAATAATATGAGACAGGTCTGAACGATATCTCCTAAGCATTAAAACATGAAAACATCATTTATTTTCTACAACTCTACCGACAAGGCTAATTCATAAGCAATTAGTCCCACTCATTTCGTGATTTCATACGACCCGATAAAATGTGGGCTTAGTTTCCCTTTTCAACCGAATCTAAGGACTTTCTTCCACGGCGAAACCTTCAAGAACACTTTGTCACCAACAGCATGCTAGATATCTTAACGTTTCTAGTTCGCGTACGATTTTTGTCTATCAAAAATTTCTTCAATCTTTCTCGAATTAACTTAGTTGTACCCTCTGTTACTTGAATCAACTCAAGACCAACTATTTTTCCTTCACACAATATTGTCCAACAAACAAGTGTTCGACACCTACGACCATATAAATCTTCGTACGAAGCCATCTGTATGTTCGACTGAAAACTATTATTATAAACAAACTCAGGTGAAGGTAAATAACGTTCCCATCTCGATTCAAAATTAATAACACAAGCTCGAAGCATATCCTCCAAAATCTGAATAACGCGTTCAGATTGCCCGTTTGTCTAAGGGTCAAAGGTTGTGTTGAAGTTGAATATCATACCAAGAGATTCATGCAACTGTTTCTAGAATCTTGAATTGAATCGAGGATCTCAATTAGAGATAATCGACATAGGTATATCATATATAATCTAATGATCTCTCGGATGTAGACTTTGACAAGTTTCGAAAGTGACCAATCAGTTCTGACTACGATAAAGTGGGTCAATTTTGTAAGTCGATCAACTATTACCCACAGTACATTTTTCTTGCTTGGAGACAATAGCAACCTTGATACAAAATCCATCGTTATACGCTCTCATTTCCATTAAAGAATTGAAATAGGCTGAAGTAATCCAGTACAATTCTCGCAACGCATTGACAAGTTAGACATTGACTGCCTTCGAACGTACTCCCGTTCGGCGTGTATTTTAGGCTTCCATAAGTATATGGGTCGAGTTGTAATATAGTTAGAATGAAGTAGTGAGTACCTCGAGGATCGTACCCAAGGGAGTCGAAGTGGTAATAATTTTAATCCTTTTAAAGAAAAGAAGTAATTAGTAATCTTTTTAGGGTTTATAGTACGAAAGAAAAGAAAAAGGTTTTAGGGTTTAAATTAAAGAACATAAAATTAAAGTGAATAAAGAAAAGAGAAAAGATATAAGAAAACTCGATAAACAAATTTTAAGGGGATTAGCTCGCTTCAGTATGAATACTTCAATCATCGCTTTTAGGGTTTTCATCAATCAACTAGTCACTACCCTAGCAGGATCTTCCGATCTTCTACTAATATAACGAGTCAACAAATACTACTTTTCTTTCGACCTCACAGTCTAGATTGGTTTGGGGTAAAGGTGTTCACGAATGAGCAATAGAAATTTTGGGTTAATTCCCACCTAAATTACTTCCTGGGGTTGTCAGACTTAGGGTTTGTTTCACATTCTTCCTTTTCCAAACAATTGATCCTTTGAAAATCCTTTTATACAATAATCAAATAATCATACTTCCACTCCCTAATCCCCCACAATGAGATTAGCTCCTCATCGTTTATGCACAAGTTACAAATCACAAAACAGAAATGAAAATAACAAAGGAAATGAAAAACAACTAAAAGCCTAAATTAAAAACAGAAACTAAACTAAGGAAAAAGGTGTGTAAACCTAAGAGCTAAAGAGGCCTATTTATAGCATTTGGATGGTCGTTTTCCTTAGCCCTAGGTAAGCTGTCGTTCTGCGTGTTTAGGTGGTGTTGTAAAGACCAAAATGGCCTTCACTTGGTATTGTTTCCACATTCAGGAGTCAATGTCATGACATACAGGAGTCGTGTCGCGACATGGCAGACAGTCTACTTCTTGGTGTGTTTTCCAGGCGTAGTCACAACACACTATGCCCGTGTAGAAACATAGAAGACAGCTTCAGAATTTTGCAAATTTGGTCCCCTATGTTGTAACATAAATCGTTCTGTGTTGTGACATAGTGATCAACTTTGTTATTGTTCTTCTTCTAAAGGTCTCTTTCACACTACAAAGTTCGTTAGCCAACCTTTAGACCTCACTCAGCCCTAAAGTCAATAAAAAACACTTTTTTACACATTTTATTCAACATATAGAAACTGAAAGAAATCCTAAACGGACTTAATGAAAATGTTTAATTTCATGCTCCCAAATTGTGAAAACTAGTTTAATCTGCTAAGTTGAATTACGACAGATAAGACATTTAGCCATGAATTCAATTATTTCTCTTTTCATTCCAAGCCACTAGTACAAAACTCGCAAGTCACGATACATTTTTGTTCTACCAAGGTGCAAGGTAAAAAGGTTATCGTGAGCTTTGTGAAGTATCGATCCTTTCAAATCTGCAACATCAGGAACATAGAATTGATTACAAAACCTCAAACAATCATGCTCATCAATGCTGAAATTTCTACCGAGCCATCCAAAAATATCTATCTTTTTCTCAACAATTTTGCATCAATAAATTGTGCTTATCTGATCTGATCAAACAACTCCGATTTGACTCTCAATTCATCCAATAAGCTGTCATCATTGTTACTGCGGAGTTGAGCAAACATCACTCGCAACTCAACTATTGCCTTCATACTCAACGCATCAGCTACAATGTTAACTTTACTAAAGTGGTAACCGATGATGCAATCATAATTCTTGAGAAGCTCTATCCAACGATGATGTCTCAAATTCATCTCCTTTTAGGTTAGGAGATATTTAAGACTTTTATGATCAGTAAAAATGTGACACCTTTCACCATACAAATAGGGTCTCTAGATTTCAAAGCAAACACCACAGCAGCTAGCTATAAATCGTGCGTCGAGTATTTTTGTTCATGCATTTTTAATTGACGTGACGCATACACGATCACCTTCTTGTCTTGCATCAAAACAGAACTCAAACCATTTAAAGAAGCGTCATTATAAACCACGAAGTCTTTTCCCGATTCAACAAGGTTAGAATTGGCACTTCAATCAACGTCTACTTTAATTTCTCAAAACTTTCTTGGCACCGGTGATTCCAACTGAATTGAACATTCTTTTGTAAAAGCTTCGTCATCAGCATAGCTATCCTCAAAAATCCATTTACGAATTTTTGATAATAACCAGCTAAACCAAGGAAATTGCAAACCTCTAACACATTTCTCGGTGCTTTCCATAGAACATCAACGTCAATCGTCTTCGGATCAACTCTGATTCCATCAATCAAGATAACAAGTCCTAGAAACAAAACTTCCAATAACCAAAATTTGCACTTGCTTAGCTTTCCATATAATTGCTTTTCTCTCAACACTCGTAGAATAATTAGGAGATGCAGCTCGTGTTCCTCTTTAGATTTTGAATATATCAGAATATCATCGATGAAGACTACCAAAAATTAATCCAAATAAGGCTGAAAAATATGGTTCATCAGGACCATGAATGCTACTGAAGCATTTGTCAAACCGAAAGGCATCACCAAAAATTCATAATGGTCGTAATGCGTACGAAATGTTGTTTTAGAAATGTCATTATCTTTTACTTTCAATTGATAGTAACCAAATCTCAAGTCAATCTTGGACAAAACGAAAGCTCCTTTCAGTTGATTAGACAAGTCGTTAATTTGTGGAAGGGATATTGATTCTTGATCGTCAACTTATTTAATTACAGATAATTTATACAAAGCCGCATCGAACCATCTTTCTTTTTAACAAACAAAACTAGAGGTCCCTAAGGCGATATACTAGGACGTATAAAATCATGGTCCAAAAAATCTTGCAACTAAACTTTCAATTTCTTCAATTAATAACATAAGCCAAAAAGGCTTCACAACCTTGACAAAATTGCTTATCAACTTGAACCGCTGAAATGGCACGAGTTGAACCATTTGTTCATACCCTATTCACTTCAGTCAAACTTCCATCAATAATTTGAATCACAAACTTCTTTTTACGGTAGTCCAAAATCACTCCATGCTCAATAAATCAATCCATACCTAAAATTAAATCAAAATCGCCAAATAGCATAATCAATAGGTCAATAGGAAAGTATATATTTTGAATTTCTAATGGGCACCTCCTACACACTAGGTTAACCAGCACTGATTGCCCTAAGGGACTTGACACAATCATGGATAACTTAAATATCTCGAAATTTAAACTCCTTGATTTAACCAATTCGAAATTAATATAAGAATGAGATGATCCAAGGTCTATCAAAGCATAAATAGGCGTAGAATATAATAAAAAGATACTTGATACAACATCTATAACATCGCCCTCCTCACGACTTCGTACAACATATGCTCGAGTCGGTACTCTGGCCTTTAACTGATGAGTAGTTGCATCACTTCCTTTTTAGGACCGCCTATAGAAACAGAATCAACACGACTAATTCTACAACCCCTAACTGTAGATGCAGACTTCTGAATAGAAACAAGACTAGTAGCATTACCTCTCGTTTACTTTCGGGTGAAATGTTCCAATGATCCATAACGAAAATAGGCTCGAGTAAATTTCCAACATTCACCACGGAGCTTCTTCCCACAATGTTTGTAACACCCAACGCCCAAAACTCGAAATCGTCGCCGGTTAGGGTCTTGGTGCCTTTCCAATTCTCTATCACAGTTTATCTCATTTTACTACTTCATTTAATCATATTTTAATAGATTAATGCATCAAGCACGACATAGTACATCAATTGATTATCAACACATCTTAAAAAGGGTAAAAATGTCATTTTCACGATTTTTGAAGACTTCTACCGGTACCTGTTGGACAAGTATCGGTAATTGTCAAGTCAATAAATAATTCAAAAATAGTGCAAACTTCTATCGATACCTATCATAGTTCTACCGATACAAGTGAAACTTCTATCGAAACTAGTCATGCTTCTACCTATACTAAAAACTCTAGAGATATAAGAAGTCTTAACAACTTCTATCGATACGAGTACACAGGCTATAGAGACTCCTATGAACATAATTGATACGAGACGAAAGCGGAAGAGGATTGTAAAGTTGTCAATTCACAAATCTAACTCAAAGCACAAGACAAATGTAATCTGAAACGAAAACAAAAAAAGATAGATTAATTGACAAGAAGAATAATCAAACGAAATTAAAACGAAAGAAAGATGAATGGCTGGTAACGGATCCAGTAGAGAACGAAATTAAGGTTTCTTGGATGAAAGAAACCGTCCTTGGACCTCAAGAAAATGTCCCAACTAGATCTAGAAAATAAAAACACAAACAGATTCGTTAGAAGTGATTTAAAAGATGAAAGCAAACTATTTAGGCAAGAATGATTGAAACAGCAAGAAAAGATTGGATATTCTAATTTTTGATGTGCTCCTTGATGGATCAAGGTAGGAGAACGTCCCTCTTGAAGCAATTTCAACCTAGAATGAAAACAACTAAATCAGTAATCCTAAATAGAAAGAAATAAACAAACTAGATCAAACTAGAACGATAGATTAAAGATAGAAAAGAGAAGATAACGTACTAAGAAGCCTTGGAAACAATAAGAATCCACAACTCCCTTCAATGGCTCTAATTTCCCCTCCAAGAAAGAGATCTTGGCAAGAAAAGACTTAAAGATGATTCCCACAGCCTGAAAGATTGTTAAAACAACTTCTAAAAAAAACTCAAGAGCAATTCTTGAAGATAAACTCAAAGAGAATTATTATTAACTCAAAATAATCAAAATCCAGTGTTTTCTTTACAATTTCAAGGCCTATATATAGGCAAGCTAAATAAATCTAATAGAAACTCTTAATTAAACTAGAACTCTAACTAATCTAAACAAGAAACTTTCTTGTTGACATAAAACTCCTAAAAGCTTAAACTACTTAATAATTATTTAAAAATTCGGAATAAAAAATAACAATAAAATAATAAGAGCTGATAATAAAATATTGGGCACATATATAATAAAAATTAAACCTAAAACCCGAACCAAATATGATTTAAACTCGAATTAAAAGCCCGAAACTCATAATTCCCGTCATAATCACGTCCAGAAATTCTGCTTGTGCAGTCTTTATTAAAATGATCATAACTTGAGCTTCCGAACTTGAAATCGAGTGATTCAAAGTGCGTTTCGAAGAAAAGAGATGGATCTTTAAAATCCATGCAGACATCTCAACCCATAAATTCCTAGATCCCAACCAAAAAGTCTTCGCAAGCCTACTGTTTTCCCTAACTTGAAAATTGATAGCTTCGGTTTCTTGGACCAAGATTTCCAAGATTTGAAATCTTAATTTTCTTGATTCTTGAAATTGTTTGGAATGAAAAAATTGGACCAAGATTTGGCTTCTTGATTTTCTTGAAATCAAGAAAGTAAATCTTGATTTTCTTTTCCGGCCGTGTGCACATTTAGGGCCTTGATAACGAAGTCTTGGATGGTCCTATTCAATCTTGCTCGAATTTGCTTGGCCTTCGACCTCATTATTGGGCCTTGAGAAACTTTGATCCCATCACATTCATAAGCTTGAATTTTGGCCTTGCGACTCGTATCATTCCCCACTTCCTCAAGAAGATTCGTCCTTGAATCTTTAGCTCTCTCCCACAAGTAAAAGTGTCGATTGATGGTAGAGTAATGTAATTGGAAGTCCGCCAGTGGATCTTTAAAATCCTGTAACAAGGAAACACCACTAAACAAATTCGAGTTATGGTTAGTTAAAACATAATCATTCCTCACTTTTGTATAGGTATCTTCTTGTTTTTCAATTTCTTTTTCCTCTTGAGAACTCTCCAATTTTACCTCATATGGATTTTCACTCACCAAATTTGGACCATCAAGTAGACTTTTATCACTCAAGGTCTCTTTTCTCTTAGTCTTTTCACATATTTTTTCCTCACTTCCCATATCCCCCTCACAAGTATTTTGAATATTCAATTCAATACAAGGCATCTCAGTAGGAGAATATGACGTTTCTACTTCATCTATAGATTCAAGGGAAAATTTCTTATTATCATCCTTTTCCGGTTCACAAAGTTCGCCATCACAATAAATCTTTTTTTCACTAGAGTAAGAGTCAACAAAAGGCACAAAGTCATACTTACTTTCTTCTCTAGTTGGATATTGGATTGGACAACGAGAACTCTCATGATATTTTGAACTACATCAATAACATTACTCAAAATGTGAGAGATCACTTGGAATCCTCCTTTCTTTTAGCCATCTCTTCGTGAAGTACTCATCAACTGATCTACTTCCTTGAGCAAGTCGTCGAAGTCTGGTTTTGACTTCCCTATAATAATGTGTTGGGATAAAGAATTTTCGCATAACTTGTTTCAACTCATCCCATGTGGTAATTTCTCTCTCGTAGTTTCGTCGGTGACTTATACCAAGTTGAGTCCACCAACTCAACGCATAGTCTGAAAACTCAAGGGTCGCCAATGGATCTTTCTCATCTTCTGGGCATTTATAGCAACGAAACATAAGCTTTATTTTTTAATCCCACTCATAGTATGCTTTGAGATCATTCTTTCCATGAAATTGAGGAATTGTGAACTTCGACTTTGCCAACGAAGGCTGTCCGTGATCATTGGGAAACGAAAGATCTTCATCCACACAAGGGACACGTCTAGCTTGATGTTTACGAGCACGAGGTTGTTCAACCCCATCATCATCATTAGCACCCAAATGTTGAGTCCTTTGCTTAGTTCGCAACTAATTGAAGGTATTGCTCATTGTCTGAAATACAGCATCCTGTTGTCTTTGTTCTGTCGCTTGATGGTCTAGGCTTTGTTTCAACTGATTGAACATGGTTTCGAATTTATTAGTGATGTCGTGAAGATCTAACTTTGTTGAGACACCAGTAAGATTTTCGATGTTAACTAGCAGTTTATCACTCTGGTCATCACTCCCTTTTTTACTATGAGAAATTGGGACAAATCTGGAAAAAAACACAGCACTTGAAAAGAAAAAAAATTAAGCACACCTTACCGTTATGCACCCAAAAAGAAAAATTAAATTCTAAATGAGGTAAGAATTAATCTTGTGATTCCTTTAGAAGTATTTATGTCAATCAAACAGGATGTATTAAAATCAAACTAACAAAGTAATCCTAATAGCACTATGAGTCCAAAATCAGCTAGACACCAAAGAATCGTGTTGCATGGAGGAAGGAAGGTGCAACATTCGTTAATTCTACTAACACAAGAAATAAGAGAGTTTTAGAATGTGTAAGAAAACAATAAAAAGCAAAAACAAATGAAAACCTAAAACTAAGAATCAATAAAATTGCAAAAACCCGAAAAATTGCGAAGCAACTTGACAAACTTTGTTCAAGGTGTTCCCGATTTCCAAAAATAACGAAATTTAAACTGGAGCCTCTCCAAATAATGTATTTTTGATCTGGAAATTTTTGGCACAAAATTCAACCCACGAACTATTTTTTTATTTTTTCTTTTTCTCGTATTTTTCTTTTTTTGAACTTTTTTTTATCACTTTATTTGTAGGAAATATTTTTTTATATTGTAGTATGGTGCCAAGAATCAGTATATAAAATTTCAGATCAATTGAAAAACGTTTACCCACTCAATTATTTTTTTCTGAAAAATTTACTAGGTAAAAACTGCTAGTTGACTATGCGTAATCGAAATCAGTGTAGAAAGCAACGAAGAACACCCAAAACACCCAAAATCTTATACCAAATGATACGAGACGAAAACGGAAGAGGATCCTAGAGTTGTCAAGTCACGAATCTACCCCAAAGCTCTAGAAAAATATAATTTGAAACGAAAACAAAGAAAGATAGATTAATTGACAAGAAGAATAATCAAACGAAATTAAAACGAAAGAAAGATGAATGGCTGGTAACGGATCCAATATAGAACGAAATTAAGGTTTCTTGAATGAAAGAAACTGTCCTTGGACCTCAAGAAAATGTCCCAACCAGATATGAAAAATAAAAATACAAACAGATTCGTTAGAAGTGATTTAAAAGATGAAAGCAAACTATTTAGGCAAGAATGATTGAAACATCAAGAAAAGATTGGATCTCTTAATTTTTGATGTGTTCCTTGATGGATCAAGGTAGGAGAACGTCCCTCTTCAAGCAATTTCAACCTAGAATGAAAACAACTAAATCAGTAACCCTAAACAACAAGAAATAAATTAGATCAAACTAGAACTATAGATTAAAGATAGAAAAGAGAAGGTAACGTCTTAAGAAGCCTTGGAAACAATAAGAATCCACAACTCCCTTCAATGGTTGTAATTTCCCCTTCAAGAAAGGGATCTTGGCAAGAGAAAAACTTGAAGATGATTCCCACAACTGAAAGATTGTTAAAACAACTTCTAAAAAAAACTCAAGAGCAATTCTTGAAGAAAAACTCAAAGAGAATTATTATGAACTCAAAATAATCAAAATCCAGTGTTTTGTTTACAATTTCAAGGCCTATATATAGGCAAGCTAAATAAATCTAAATAAAAATCTTAATTAAACTAGAACTCTAACTAATCTAAGCAAGAAACTTTCTTGTTGACATAAAACTCCTAAAAACTTAAACTACTTAATAATTATTTAAAAATTCAGAATAAAAAATAAAAATAAAATAATAAGAGCTGATAATACAATATTTGGCTCATATATAATAAAAATTAAACCTAAAACCCGAACCCAATATGATTTAAACTCGAATTAAAAGCCCGAAACTCGTAATTCCCGTCATAATCACGTCCAAAAATTCTGCTTGCGGAGTCTTTATTAAAATGATCATAACCTGAGCTCCCGAACTTGAAATCGTGTGATTCAAAGTGTGTTTCGAAGAAAAGAGATAGATCTTCGAAATCCATGTACACATCTCAACCCATAAATTCCTGGATCCCAACCAAAAAGTCATCACAAGCCTACTGATTTCCCCAACTCGAAAATTGGTAGCTTCGATTTCTTGGACCAAGATTTCCAAGATTTGAAATCTTGATTTTCTTCATTCTTGAAATTGTTTGGAATGAAAAAATTGGACAAAGATTTGGTTTCTTGATTTTCTTGGAAACAAGAAAGTAAATCTTGATTTTCTTTTTCGGCCGTGTGCCATTTAGGGCCTTGGTAACGAAGTCTTGGATGGTCCTGTTCAATCTTGCTCGAATTTGCTTGGCCTTCGACCGTGTTATTGGGCCTTGAGAAACTTTGATCCCTTCATATTCATAAGCTTGAATTTGGGCCTTGCGACTCGTATCAATAACTATCGATACTTGTTATGCAACTACCAATACAACTCAAGCCAGTGAACAACCTCTCTCCTACCCTGTACTTCTACCGGTACATGCATGGGTTCTATTGAAACAAGTATGTAGAATTCAATTAATCATGCCAAAATTCAAGTTTATCAAACATTCATCATTTCATAACTTCAAAATACATTAGACCAACACTTTGCTCATAGTTTCCAAGTCATTATATCACATTTCCTAATGCTTATATTTCACCTTGAACAAGCATACAAAATTATATTCAATATTTCACTAAAATCATAACAAGGAATCCAACAGATAACACCATCCTAGTACATGCCATATAACCATGTGATGAAAAACTACCAAACGAGCTCTGCGATAGTGTGACTTCTTTAATATGATACGATCTTCAAGTAGCAAAATAATCTAGAAAACAACAATAACATCACTGGTAAGCTTCATATCTTAGTAAGTTACATGAGTCTAAAAGAGTTACCAAACATATGAATAAAGCAATTATAACTCAACCGAGTCAGGATAACCCATTGCTTCCTCAAACCATATCTAGCATTTCAATTCCTTGACCGTCTCACTTTTGTTACCAATACCCGATGTTGCTCACATGAGCTATCGAGGACTCACAACATATGCGGTACCCCAGCCATCAGTATTGTATTTGTTTATATAACTGTCTCCTAACAATGCTCCTCAAATGAGCTATCGGGAGTATGCACTTATGATGTGAGCATGGGAACGACCTTAGTTCCAAATGTGAAGGTTCTAATAATTGAAGATGCATTGCACGTACCTATGGGACCAATTATGAGGGCGAGGGCTAGAAAGCTTAAGGAGTCGCTCAATGTTCTCATACAAGCCATTTGGGCTGAATTGGAACAATCTACATTTCAATTTGAATTGAAACTTCGCAACATTTTATCCATTGTTTATTAAGCATTTTAAGCTTATTTGCATAAAATTGTGTTTTTCTTTATTTAAGCTACATAAATAAAGTTGTTTATTTATGCTTCATTAAGTGTTTTTTTTGTTAAACGCATCTTTGTTTAATAATATTCATCATTAAGTGTTTTGTTTGTTAAATGCATCTTTGTTCAGTAATATGCATCATTAACTGTTTTGTTTGTTAAATGCATCTTTGTTAAATGCCTTGCATTAATGCATCAGCATCTTTAAAAATCTGCATTATGTATTTTATATTAAATAAGTCATGCATTAATCATCTCATTTGTTAAAGTAAGGTTTAAGTTGCATGTTTAATTAATTTGTGTGCATGAGTGTTATTAAATATGTTGTTTTTTTATAAGTGTTTTAAGTTATTGTTTAATGCTTAAATATCTATTTTTGTAGGTGACTTTTCCTATGACTAAATACTCTTCAAGTTAGAAGGTTTCAAAGCTTTTTAAAGAACATTATGGAGGTTGTTTAATGGACCATAGGAGACTCTTCAAGTCTGAACATTTTTGGAGTCTTTAACCTTTATCAATATGTCATTTAAGAGGTTGTTACACATAATAAAATCATTTAACACAATTTGATCCTTTTGGGAAAATTATGAAATTACCCCTAATACTTACCTTTTTATTCAATTGAGTCCTTTCAACACAAAACATGCAAAATACACATTTTCTTCTAAATACTCTCCAGCCAAACATTCTTAGTTTTTAAAAAATCTCTACAAACCAATTATTTCAACCAAATGTACACAATTTCATCTCTTTTACATTGTAATCCTTAAACCCTAATTTCATTAAGAATCACTTTACAAAAAGATCCAACCCAATCATCAAGCATTCAAAACTATCATAAAATTTCAAGAACAAGCATATTCAACAATGGAAAGTTTCATAACATTTGATAGATTTACAAATTAGTCCTTAGGTAAGCTAGATTAAGCTAATACTGACTCAAAAACATAAAAATTACTAAAAACGGTTAACAATAACTTACTCAAATCAGAGCTCAAAGCTTAGAATGTAAACCCTAGCTTCCACTTGTTCTTTCCAAATAAGATGATGAAAATAGGAGAAAAGATGTTATTTTCTTTTTTAATTTCACTTTTATATTCACTGCCAATTTTGTAGTTATTTAGACTTTCATAATTAGCTTTATTAATCTCTTAGTTAACCTTTAATAAATCTTATTTATTTTATATATATATATATATATATCATAATATTCCACCACTAAATACTTTTGGTTATTTTGTTCGTTTGGTCCTTCTAATTAACCACTCAACCTTTGCAACTTTTACAATTTAATCATTTCTATTCAATTAACTATCTAAATGTTAAAATTTTATACCCAAATTTTTATAACCAACTTTTTATAGGATGCTAATGACATCAAAAATATTAAAATAAATAAATTTTATGACACAACTCATCGGATTTGTGATCCCAAATCACTATTTCCGACACCACTGAAAATCGGGCTGTTACAACTTTCCCCCTTAGGAAAATTTTGTCCCGAAATTTCTTACTAGTGAATAGGTTAGGGTATTGTGATCTCATCGAAGCCTCTGTTTCCCACGTGGCTTCCTCTAGCCTATGTCGATTCCACAATACTTTTACCAATCATACTCTTTTGTTTCGTTACTATTTTACCTTGCGAGCCAATATTTTCACTGGTTCCTCTAAATACGACAGATCCGACTGTATTTCAACCTCGCAGGGTTTAACCACATGAGAGGGATTCGATCTGTACCATCTCAGCACTGAAACATGAAATACATTATGAGTCTTCTCAAGTTCTAGTGGTAAAGCCAGCTTATAAGCTACAGGACCAACCCTCTCGAGGATCTCATACGGTCCAATAAATTGCGGACTCAGCTTGCCCTTTATGCCAAATCGTAACACCTTCTTTCAAGGTGAAATTCTTAGAAATACACGATCTCTAAGAACAAACTCTATATTCTTCCTCTTTAGAACACAGTAGGACTTCTATCGATCTGACGCTGCTTTAAAACAATCACGAATTATCCAAACCTTATCTTCAATCTCGTGTATCAGATCGGTTCCAACCAACTTAGGCTCGCTCAACTCAGACCAATACAAAGGTGTTTTGCATTTTTTACCGTATAGGGCTTTAAATAGTGCCATTTTAATACAGGATTGATAATTGTTATTATAAGCAAGCTCTACCTATGGTAAGTATTTCTCGAGTATACAACATCGTAACATATCCTCTGAAATTTGTATCACCCGCTCTGATTAACCATCTGTCTGCGGATGATATACAGTGCTGAAATTCAACCTGGTTCCCAAAGCTTCATGCAGCTTACCCCAAAAACTCGATGTAAAACATGTATCCCTGTTAGAGAAAATAGATATCGGTACTCCGTGCAGCGTACAATCTCAGATACATAAAACTCAGCCAACTTCTCTAGTGGATAATGCACTCGGATAGGGGTGAAGTAGGCTGATTTAATCAATCTGTCAACTATAACCCAGATCGAATCTTTCTTCCTCGGTGTCATCGATAACCCTGTAACGAAGTCCATAGTAATTTGCTCCCATTTCCACTCAAGAACAGTAATCGGCTGTAACAACTCAGATGGTACTTGATGCTTAGCTTTTGCTTGCTAACACACCCGTCTAGTCACAAACTCAGAGATTTCTCATTTCATACCTGGCCACCAATACATCTTCTTCAAGTCGTTATACATTTTCATACTACATGGATGAATGAAGTATCTCCTACTATGAGCTTCTATCAGAATGTCCTGTCTCAAATCCTGATATTCAGGAACACAAACCCTATCTCAAAAATACAACATACCTTCCGCATCAATAGTAAACCCAGTAGTGGCATCATTCTGAATCTGTTCTTTCTTAGCTACTAGCTTTAAATAATTTTTTTGCAATTCTCGAATTCACTGTAGGAATAATGGTCTCGTCCTGAGTTCAACATTGATAGATCCATCACTCTCTAGTGATAAGTGGGCATTCATCGCCCTCAGTGCAAACAAGAATCTCTGGCTTAGGGCATCCACAACAACATTCGCTTTCTCCGGATGATGATCAATCACAATATCATAATCCTTTAATAGCTCTAATCATCGACGCTGTCGCAAATTCAACTCCCTCTGTGTCATCAAATACTTCAAATTCTTATGATTAGTGAATACATTACATCTCTCACCATAAAGATAGTGACGCCAAATCTTTAATCCAAAGACTATGGCAGCTAAATCCAAATCATGAGTCGAATAATTCTTTTCATGAGGCTTTGATTGTCGAGAGGTATAAGTTATTACTTTCTCAACTTGCATCAACGCAACTCAAACCATTCAAGGACGTGTCATTGTACACAACAAATCCTTTTCCCGACTTAGGTTACGTCAACATTGGAGCTTTTATTTACAGTTTCTTTAACTGATCAAAACTCCGCTAGCATTTTCTCGACCAAAGAAACTGGACATTTTTCGGTAATAACTTCGTCATTGGCAAGGATATGTTAGAGAAATCTTTCACGAACCGACAGTAGTAACCTGCTAGACCAAAAAGCTACGTACCTTAGAGACATTTTTCGATACTTTTCGATTGAGAATAGCTGAGACTTTTCTCGGATCAACCCGTATTCCTTTTGAAGATACCACATGACCCAAAAAATCCAACCTCTCAAAGCCAAAACTCACATTTGCTGAATTTTGCATACAACTATTTTTCTCGTAAAATCTGAAACACCTCTCTCAGATGCTGAGTATGCTCTGATTCTATCTTGGAATAGATCAGTATGTCATCGATAAATACAACTACAAACCTATCCAACTGACGCTAAAATACCCTGTTCATCAAATCCATAAATGCTACTAGAGCGTTGGTTAACCCAAACGGCATAACCAAAAACTGTTAATGTCCATACTAGGTCCTAAACGCTATTTTTGATACATCACAATCTTTCACTCGCATCTGATAGTAGCCTTACTGAAGATCTATCTTGGAAAATATGGTGACACATTTCAGTTGATCAAACAACTCATCAATGAGAGGCAACAGATACTTATTTTTAATTGTTACCTTATTCAGTTGCCTGTAATCTATACACATTCTCATCGAGTCATCTTTCTTTTTCAAAAATAGCACAGGTGCACCCCAAGGCGATACATTAGATCATATGAACCCTCTTTCTAACAATTCTTACAATTGAACCTTCAACTCTTTCAACTCTGTCGGTACCAAACTCCACCTCTCTAATCAATGGCAAACTCAATAATTATTCAAGAAACACATCGAAAACTCATTAATGACTAGTACATGTTTCAATTCTGTCCATAAATCTCGTGTGTCGAGTATATATGCCAGAAATGCTTCACAGCCTTTACAAATCATTTTTTGTGCTGAGATAGCTGAGATTACTCTGGTTTCACTATTCAATTTATCGGATTCAACTATAATTACTTCACCAGTTGAGCATTTCAAATCAATCCGTCTTCGCTTGCAATTTACCACCGCATCATGCTCAGACAACCAGCCCATACCCAAAATCACATTGAACTCGGTGAAAGGTAATAACATTAGGTCAGTAGGAAATTCACAGCCCCAAACTTTTAGTGGACATTTATGACATACCAGTTTAACAATGACACTATAACCCAATGAGTTTGTGACTTGTATATCAAATTCAATTGACTCAACAAATAATTTTTTATCAGTGGCTAATGCAGTACAAATATATGAATGAGTTTATCTCGGGTTAATCAAAGCACACACAATATCATTAAAAAGAAAAAAATATATCAGTCACAACATCGGGAGCGATAGCCTCCCCTCTAGCTCATATGGCATATGTTCTTGCAGGTGCTCGAACCTTAGGCATGTTTACATTATCCCTGTTTTCTTCTCGATTTCCACCTACACTACTGCTCTGTCCTGGGCGTCTGCCTTTCTGTGGAGTAATTAGAGGTTTCACACTTCGATCTTCCTTTACCTTAGAATTCATTGGACAATTACGCATAAAGTGATCGATACCCCTACAACGGAAGCAGGCTCTTCGGTGGTGACATAGAGAAAGTTCTAGTTGGATTTTTTTTGAGCTCTCAGAATCTCTTCTCTCTTTGCATTTTATGGTCGATATTTCTTCCATTTTTTAAGCCTTATCTATTAGAACAACCCACCATCATCTTGATTTCGTCTTTTAGTCCGTCTTCAAAATGAACACACATGGCCTCATCTATCTGTACAATCTCTCTAGCATACCTGTTGAGTTGTACAAATTACCGTTCAAATTCTACCACTATCATGTTTCCCTGTTTCAAGTCCCCTATATATTTCTTCTAGAACTCCCTTTGAAAGAACTCTTAATTAACTCATTTAGCAAGTACGTGGCGTGTTGTTGTCTGCCACCATGTATACGCTTCTCCTTGTAGTAGAGAAACAACACAGATTACACATTTATAGAGGTGTATTCAAGTTGTTGTAAAACACGCTTATTCGATTTAACCAAAATTCATCAGTTGAGGAATCAACCCCTTTCAAACCCAAGAATTTTATAGCACAATATCTCCATAACTCCTTAATCGGAGCTTGTCGAGTAACTGGCATAGGTGCAATAGTAGGAGTAGTTTCGGCAATACGTTAAAGAGCATTAGCAATAGCTCGAAGTAAGTTTGAATCATGTTGACCTTCGTGAAGGCCTCTATCTATGTTAGGTTGTTGGACACTAGCGGAATGAACGCTCAGTGCCATCGACTCAGCTCTGATAGGATTTTCAATAGAATTATCACTAATATGAACCTCTTAGTCCACTTCATTGTTTGATTCACAAGACATCCTTTATCTATAAAATTGAAACGAATAATGATCAACATCCAAATCCCAACTCAAACTCAACTTAAAATTGGCATGTACCTCTACACTCAATTTCGAGCTCGATTTAATTCGAGAATCGACTAAACCTATAGCTCTGATACCATTAAATGTAACACCTCTCACCCAGCCTAAGCGTTAGGCTCGGACAAGTGGACATTGCACCAAATGTGTGAAAATAATTGAAAGTCCTTAAAACCTCTTTTTCTTTTTCTTTTTATAAAATGTTGTGAAATTCGACTTTTAGAAATAACTTGAATTAACTCGATTTTAAAAGAGTTTTTGAAGTCTAGAGACTTCTACCAATACTTTAGTGGACAAGTATCAGTAGAACTCAAGATGAAAAAACCTTGAAAAAGTTATAGAATTCTACTGACAGAACTTGGAGTTCTACCGATACTAATTTGGGTTCTACCAGTACATCTTAGACTTCTATCGATACAACAAACTCCAATGAGAAAGGTAGTTTTGGCCTAGGGTTTCTACCGATACTCTCGTACCAACTATTGAAACAAGTCAAGTCAATAGCTAAACTTCATAATCCCCTGTATTTTTTCGATACAAGAGAACTTCTACCGAAACAAGGTAACAATTTCATAGAATTTATACTACCAAGCTCAAGAATTCATCAACCTTCACCAAAATAACAAATTCCTGAAATTACTAAGGATATTACAAAGCTATGAGCTAACAAAATAAATGATACTCTCAACAATGACCCTAACATTACCCACACACCCGAATCTTACTAGGTACATGCCAACACAAAATAAGTTCACTAACACTTGATTTCAGGATTATCTCTGGTGTTGAGTCGCGTACGAACCAAAAAGTACCTAACCTACACAAGAAAAACAAATCGCACGCTGAGTATAACTCAATAGTATTTTCATAATCTGAACATTAAAGAAATTATAGATACATTTAAAGGCTTAAATTAATATTAGATAATATTATATCAATACCAATTCTATTATTGCATATTCATAAAAACAGTAATTACATTTTACATTTCCCTAATATAAATACATGACATATTATCATTGTACATATTCATATCTCATTTTTTTTATTCTCAATACACATTTCATTTCATATCCATCATTTCCTTCCATATATGCATATTTTTCATTAACACGACTTGGACCCTAACGGATACATGGATCCAACCAACACACCAGTTTCACACCCAGTGCCTCGTCGAAAAAATCTGAAGCAATAATCGTGCCCTGTGCTATAATAAAGTTGACACCCAATGTCTCTTCGATTAAACCAAAGTAACTTGGCACACAATGTCTCATCGACTCATGATCGAAGTAACCCTGTACTCTTTCCATCCCATGGCATGCCATCTATATCTAACTCAACCCAAACAGTTAAAAGGGTAATCATTTCAATTCCAATACCAATCAATATTTCAATTTTACCTTTAATCACAACATGTATGCATTTAAATTCAATTTAGTAATATTCACAAATTTTCCCATATCATACATTTAATTTATACCCTTATACATAAAAGAATGAACATATATTTCTCGTAACATCAATTGATTCAAGTCAACCCAATTGAGTAGAAAACCTTTCCTCAATTACTTACCATGAATAAATAACTAAATACCCGACAATTTATAATTTAATTTAAATTACAGAAATTGCAACCGTAAATCCTGAGCTACTCGTCGACGACCTTGTATTTTTCTTTCCTTTTTGAGGAGTTCGGGTTAACGTTAACGAAATTAAATACACAACACATTTCATCAAAACTCAAACAATTTCACTATAATTAAATTTAATTCCCATTTCTCATTTTTACTTTAATTGACCAAAATTTCAAATTTTGGTCCTTACTACTTGAGATCAACAACTTCCTTCACAATTTAGTCTCTTTTCATTTCTAACTCAAAATCTATCCAATTAGTCCTTAAAGATTTAATTACTCAATAATGGTAACATTTAAAATCTTTGACAATATCAAAAAATAAGACATGGGTCAGCTAGATCAAGGTACCGGGATTATAAGAACATAAAAATTACGAGAAAAAACTAGTTTAAGCTTACAATTGAAGCTTGAACCTTGAAAACTTTAGGTTTTCTCCCAATTTTCCTCCCCTTCTTCGAATACTTTAGAAAGAAAGAAACAAAATCTTTCTTTCTCACCCAAGACCACTAATTTAACTAAAATTAGTTTCATTTGATTTCTTTCTTTAATTTTCTTTTTAATTAAAATTATTAATACAAAATATGAGCCATAGGTTTTCACCTAACGACACTAACAATTTAAATAGGGGAATTGCCCCATAGGTCCCTTCTATTTAATTTAATTTATAATCCTTTTATAAATTACACATTTACCATTTATGCAATTTAGTCCCCATACTTAATTTAAGCATGACACAATTGAAATTACATATTCGATAATCAATCTCGGCATCTGGCCGCATACACAAGTGCTAGCTGCCTCACATCCACACTATTATCACCCTAACCTGATGCTCGCTGTCTCTGACCCACATTACCTCCTCTATTCTACCTTTGAGCTCACTGTGGGTGTTGACCAGCTCTTTGATTCGGTGCATGATTTTGACCTTATGCTTGCACCTGATCATTCAGTTAAGGATATTGCTGAATCTTGTGGTCTAGTGTCCCACATTTTAGGCATGCACCCATGCCTCTCCAACACTCACTTGGATGTCTCCTTCCACAAGTGGCACAATTTTGGATCCTGTCCCTTGCTGCGACAAAGTTCTAACGAGGTCGCTCATCTTTGGCCTACTTAACTAGATGTGAAGCCTATCCACTAGGACCGAAATCTCTCTTAGCTGGAGCTCTCAGTTGCTCCTTTCGCTCGCGTTGAATACGCTTAACCCCTTCACAAATCTTAGCCTTCTCCATCAAAGCTTTGAATACCCTTTCTCGTAGTGGAGCCAATTGCATTAACAAATTAGATCTATGCCCAAACTCAAATCAGCCACACTTATCTTGCTTATCTACTACCATCCCCGGAGTATAGCGATTGAGCCTCAAAAGCTCTGCGTCGTATTTAGCCACAGACCTATTACCTTTTCTTAGCTCAATGAATTCAAGCCTCTTGGCCTCGATATATCTCATTCTCACATATTTCTTTTGGATGGTCTCCAAAAAATAATCCCACGTAAGATAGTCAGCTTGGGTGCCTCTCATAATAGCTTGTCACCAATGGTAGGCCTCATCACGCAGAAATGACACAGTCCCCTTAAGCTTTTGTTTAGGGGTGCACTCCATATCATTAAGGATCTGCTCTATAGCCTACAACCAGTACTCGACTACTGTGGGGGTCGTCCCAATAATGCCCCTAAACAATTTGGCTGTACTCGATTGGAGCCTCTTAGTAATTGTGCCTTGGCTATTAGCACTAGTTTGGGCACCAATCACTCATTCCAACACTCGTAACATAGCCTGTGACACAGCCTCATTCCCAGTCTCTTGTTGACTGATTTGCCGGTTTCATACCTAAGAGATTAAACTAGTTTTCACACTTGAAGAGCTTGACATCAAGTATTTTTCTGTATGTTTTATGGATTTTTAATTTAGTTTTTTTCTTTCGAATAAATTATGCTAAAAAGGTTATTTTATTACTTTCAAGGCCAAATGGGGCCTGAAGATTAGCTAACCTACTTCGTGAGTACACAAGAGACTAATAGCAGTTAAGTCATAGTGATACTCACTACTTCGTTACAACATAAGAAGCTCTATATCGTAACAAAGGGACCAATAGTGAAGAATCAAGAAATTGCTTACTTTGTCGCGACACAAGTCTTAGTGTATCGCGACATCGACCCCATACTTCAACTCTGCAGCAAGTAAGGGGCATTTTTGTCTTCATAATGCGACTTAAGAACGAAGGACGGTAGCTAACCTAGGGTTGATGAAAACAGTCGACTAAGGCTATAAATAGGGCATTTAGCACTAGGGTTAAACACACCATTTATTAGTTTTTAGTTTTTAGTTTATTTTGTATTTCCATTTGTAACGAGATTGTAGAACTTGCATAAAAGTTCGAGGAATTTTTCTCGACAGATTTCCAATACAATTCGAGTTTCTTTTTCATTCTTTTTATTCAATTATATGTTTTCATATATTATTGTTTTAATGATGATCAAGAAAACCATGAGGAACTAATTCCATTTTAGGGAATTAGGGAGTGGAGGTATGAATATTTAATTGTTGTTTAACAGGGATTTTTACAAATCAATTGTTTGGGAAAGGAGGAGCATCAAACAAACACTAGGTCTAATAACCCTAGAACGTCATTTAGGTGGGAATGAACTTAAAATTGGTATTGCCTATCTGTAAACACATTTTCCCCAAATCGATTTAAATTGTGACATTTAGCGATAAGTAGTTCTATTGACTTACTATACCGGCGGAAGATCGACAGATCCAACTGGGGTAGTGACTAGTTGATTGGGGGAAAATCTCCAAAACCAAATGATTAAAGAACTCATATGGAAATTACCTAAAATCCCCAAAGTCGTTTATAAGATTTTCTACATCTCAATTCTTTTCCTTTATTTTCTCTTTTATTTATGCTTTTGAAAATCAACTATTTTATTATTCTTCATACTATAATCCCTAAAGTAAGTACTAATTACTTTTATTCTTTGCAGGAATCTAATTTATTACCACATCATGCCTCCATTTGGTACGATCCTCGGAATACTACCAAGTGTTTCGTTGTACACACTATATTTACAACCTAACCCGTATACTTACAGAAAGCCTAAAATCTACATCGAGCAAGAGTACGTTCGAGAGTGGTCATTGACTCTCGTCAATAATAGGTGCTCTCTCCATATTCTCCGTAACGGGCTCAGGGGTTCGTACTCTAGATGTAGACGAACTGATTTGGTTCCTTGACCCGATTCTCTATGTGCTCTTATCCCTCTAGTTCTAACACCACGAGTACTCATTTTAAAGTTTTATGCAAGCTGTCAATAGAGATAAGTTTTATCGTTATCACTTGAATATTTTTCAATCGAAACTTTATGAATCTCACTTATTATCGATTTCACAATTCTAAAGTTATCTTAATCTAAAAGTTTTCTATAGTTTCCTATAGTTTTACAAACTATAGTTTTCACATTTCTGTATTTTCAAAGTCTATAGTTTCACATCTAAAGAACACTTACCTCAAATCGGCTTCAGAAGGTCTCAGATTTCTTTATAATAAATCACATGTGGCATATTTTTTCCCAAAATATCCTTTTATGATGGATGAAGTTTTTCGAAAATATTTTCACCCAAAGTCCTTGTTTTGAACCGGAGTCTGATACCACTAAATGTAACCTATAAAACTAGGCCTAGACATTACGACCCAATCTGAGCAATTACATGGACCTTGAAGATGGCCAAAACGTTTTTATGAGGAAATGCACTTGCCTTAAAAACATTTGGTTTTCAAAAAACATCTTGTACTTATTCGATATAAATTTAAGTGTTCCTTTTATATAAAAGTTATTTGAATCGTGACTTATTTTTAAAAACACATATTTGCAATGGCTAAATATCACTAAAACATTTTGTTGATCATTTAGAAATCACATAAAAACTATTCATGCATCATAACATATTATATCAAAATAATGTCTCCATTCCACAGTTCACAATATAAAATTTAAAGTCTAAAACCATTTAAACAACCCAAATCAAAGTCCATAGTAAAAATCTAAAAGAAATTCATAAAGTTCGTAAAAACTCCAAATAATGTCCATAACCCATAACCACAAAAACATTTTTACCGAGAGCCTCTCCAAAGATCCAAATCCGAGCCTTAATTACGAGGATTACTTGAGACACATAATATCATGGGTGAGCTTTAAAAGATTCTGTGTGAGATCAACACATACACTTAATTCAACACATAGCATAACTCATCAAAACATCATAATTGTACATTTCACAAATTCACATATCATGCTTATGAACAATGCACATTTATAAAATTTCCTACCCATCTCCGCTACACACCAATATCGAGTTTCCTAAAACTCATCCATTCAATAACACACCAGTTTATGGACAAGTCACCACATAGGTACCGATAAACGGTCACATAGCACATCGTTGGTAAACCATCACATAATTGTTGATAACAACCACATAGTCACATAGTCACATCGTGGATAGGCCATCACATAATTTATAGTTAAACTGCCATAGAGCTTCC